>JAUMHR010000082.1:12187488-12200812 GCA_032361145.1 Enteromius fasciolatus
TTACCCTGATCGTCAAAATGTGACGCAAAGGGGGTCTTCCCCAAGCGTCAAAATGTGACGACTTGGGAGTGAGAATGCGTTGTTGTAGTGTATGTGTACAATAGGTAGACTCATTTCCAATTTAAAGTGTGTAACTCTACATTATTTGAACAGCAATTTGAACAACTCACTCCGTTGCTATTTTACCCACATGATAGATTCATTACACAGTTATTTGAGGAAACACTCAATCTGTGACCAATTCAAGTGCTTGGGTATCTCTTTAACTTCTTTTCTGTGAAGCCCAGTTTATTGTATCACCTTAATTTAGGTTTTCAAAACAAATGGAATACTCTTTTTACCTTTCAGGTGTCAAAATGAATTATCTGCTCCAAAGAATTGGGCATACAGTACATATCTATGACAAGAATTCAGAAATGCATAGGAATTACCATGACATAAGCTTCACAGACTTGAGATCGATTGATAGACAGACGGAAAAAGAGAGAAAAGGAGGGGAGAGCTATTTGAAGTTTACATGAATGGTTTTTTGATGGATAGTGTTTGTACACAGACACTGAGCTGTCCTTGCCAAAGCTGTGAATGCGTGACACAGAGCTTAGAAGGTGATAAGGGCTGAGGGAGAGGATGGTGTGGAAAGAGATAAGCTCACCGAGAGTGAGAGAGAGAGGGAGGGAATG
The DNA here is from genome assembly GCA_032361145.1 of Enteromius fasciolatus. Taxonomy (NCBI): domain Eukaryota; kingdom Metazoa; phylum Chordata; class Actinopteri; order Cypriniformes; family Cyprinidae; genus Enteromius; species Enteromius fasciolatus. The sequence continues at coordinate 12,188,169 of JAUMHR010000082.1, forward strand.
AAACGGGTAGCTGTGAGCAGATATTGGGACGTGGATGCCCTGATTTTGCATTAGGTACGGCAGGCTTTAGCCCTTTGCTCCAAACGGCTGAGAATGATAGCAAGCTTTCTAAGCTACAGAAGCATGATCCATTAAAAAGATTTTATTTGCAACACTTCCCTTGTATGAGTACATTACAGTTTTTAAAGTAAACACAATGTTTTACTCAGTTTGCAACCTGGTCTGATTGCTGAAAATGTAATGTGTATTACTTATAAATACTGACTGAAACCAAAACATTGTTAAATGCGGTAAAATGTTTTAGAATATACTTATTGATATGATAAAGCAAAGGCAGCTCATTAGCTTCTGCACTTCTTTCTACTGTAGAACATTAATCAATGCAGTGAAATGTCACCTTTCTCATGAAATTCTTTAACTCCTCTCTTTCATAGGCTGTTTTATAATTCCTGGCAGTGACCCAAAGGCCAAAGCTCATTTAATATTTATACTCTATTCTATCTGTCTAATTTATGTATGCATGGATGTATGAAACCTACTTGTGTAGGCTATGTACTGTACAATGAATATGGAAATGGTGAAAAGAAACTTAGAGAAGTCTATCATACCTGTAGAGAAGTAGTCGTTTTCTGGTAACAGAACACATATTCACTTTTAACTAATCATTTTCCTTCAACAAACTCCTAATTTGCTGCTTTTCAATAGTTAGTAAGTTGGATTGGTTAAGTTTGAGTATTGGATCGTGTTAAGGGATCTAGAAATTGCTTGTGCAAAATAAGAAATTCTCCTCTCAAATGTTTGCACGTTAAAAAATAAATACAACCTCACATTTTGTTAATCACGTTTAAACACTGCCTCCAAACAAAGTTGGATCAGGTCTGATTTTCTGCATTTTCACATCCATACCAAACATTTTTATAGGAATTCAGAAAAAGAAAAAAATGCATATGGAAGTTTCGGACTCAGTGTCCAATGACTTTAAGTACTAATACACAATATGCCAGTAGTATACAGTACTGTGCAAAAGTCTTAGGCCACAAAAAATGGTTTTAAAAGGGTTATTTCTATCTTTTGCGGTAGCGTGTCAGTTGGAAATATCAGTTTACACTTCCAAACATTATTTTTGTCATTAATTGTAATAATGCAGTGGGATTATTGTCTGGCAACAGCCAGTTAATCATCTGATCTGATCTGATCATCATCCAGTCTGTCTGGAATGACATGAAGAAACAGAAAAAACTGACTCAATCCATAAGAACTGAAAAAAACATGCCTGGAAAGCTGTCTCAGTTTGTTCTGTTACTTCATGTCATTCCAGACAGATCTCTGTGTGGAGCACTGGCTGTTGGCTGTCAGACTCCTTGTGCAGACAATAATCTTACTGCATTATTACAATTAATGACAAAAAAAAAGTTTGGAAATGTAAACTGATATTTCCAACTGACACGCTACTGCAAAAGATATTTTAAAACCATTTTTTGTTGGTGAAAATACTAGTGGCCTAAGACTTTTGCACAGTACTGTAAATGCTAATAAGCAACTAGTTATTGGTAAAAATTGGACCTTAAAGTGTTCATAGGGGCTCAGTTCTGGACACAGTTGTTTGTGAGCCAATTATTGGCAGACTCAAGACCATTATGTTAAGGAAGGGTTTAGTTTAATGGTTTACATCCATCCTTCTAGTTACTTGATTTTGAGGGCCTCTATGGTGCAATATGTACGATGTAAGAGAACTTAGCTAGAGATCCTAGCTGTCATAAAAGCTTTTTGAAACACAAGTGTTCGGCAAGGTGGGCATGACTGGAAATCAAAGCTGGAGCGACAACTGTTCTGTCTTCATGGAGAGTCATAGAAAGTTCTGCCTTGTAATGGCATCTATGTTTTATGTTGAGCGCAGAACTTGTTGGAAAAAAAAGAAAGAAAAACTATCAGAGTCCCGAGATGTAGCTGGATTCACAGAGGATAGTAACCCAAGGGTAAGTCTGTGAGAACACAGTTTATGGACAAGAAGTTGTTCATTTGATCATGTTAGTAACTCCACATGCATGTTTTTCAAGTTTCAAGAGTCTGTACTTTATAGGGATACTTCACCAAAAAATTATACTACCTAATTTCATGTCGTTGCATGACTAAAACTTCCTGAATTGGCTGTGAGATAGCGTTGGCAGAACACAAAAGAAGGTACTTCTATAGAACTTCTTTTGTGTTCCACAGAAGAACAAAAATCGGGCTATTCCTTTAAATGCTAGCGTATTAGCTGGAAGTAGACCACACATACACACACACACACCAGGTCTGGGGTTTCTCAGAGAACATGGCATAATTATTAATCAAAGACACCTCTGCACTAACCTGACTGCCCTGAGGCTCCATTAGATATTCAGGATCACTTCTCTGCTCACCTGTCTCCACCAGCACCTGTTCTTTTAGCTGAATCTTCATCAGTATTCCTCTCACTCACCTCGCTCTCCTCCTGTCTCCGGCCCCAGATGAGCTGTTGTTAAAAAAAAGGAAGGAGAGGTAAAAAAATGTGATTGGATCTACCTTGTTTACTGCCATCTTCATGGTTCTTTAAAGGGCGGATTTGTATCGAATCTAATCTCCATCTAATATCCCTTCTCTGATATAAAGTCGTATAACTCAAGCACTTAAAAGGCCCGAAGGGGTGGGGTATTGCTCCATCCCTGTCAAAATGACTTCCTCGTTGGCGCCTGTGATTGGCCGCCCTTTAGTCCCTGGTGTGATATGTCTAATTCATCCACCTGCTGGATTGTCCCAAATGATATTATTCACATTCAAAGGATGGGAAATTGTACCTTCTGAATTTCGGTATATCACAGGTGTCCAATTGATGTGAGCAAGTCGTTGAAGGTCATGCATAAACGTTTTTCCCCCACTTCTGTTTTCATTAAGTGTCGCTGCATTTCCTCTTCATGTCAATGCATTTACCGCGTGCTGAGGATGAAGCTTGTCGTTAAGGGTTCTCTAGGGCTATTTAGACAGTTCTCCAGCTTGCTTGTGTCCCCCCTCCATGCTTCCTTTCCCAGATTTTCCCAGATCCGTTCATGACAGGTGTAGGCTGGGCGGGAGGGGAGCTTTTTGGAATGCCGCTCAGGTTTTCAATTGGCATTTTAAAGTCTGCGCCTGACTCACCAAGACGGCCGAGTGTCTCTGCAATTCCTCTGGAAAGCGGGAGATGAATAAGGCTATGGACCGGAATCTGGAGAGAGAGGGAGGAGAGGATGATGGATGGCGGCTGTTAGATACAGTAATTGTGCTCAGGTAATTGCCCCTCCCTCGCCATAATACCCATGAAACCTTCTCCATTTCCACGGCAGGAGAAACTATCAGCAATGCATTTTGCAGGCTGAGCAGGGTTCTTATGCTAGCTGCGAGGAGACAACTATTTAGTTTGCCTAGAGACTTTGACCGTGCCTGACTTCTGATGTGCAGCCCCAGACATTGATAGCATCACTAAAAAGTTGAACAGAGCTAAACAGGATTGTTCTTGTAATCAAAAGTCATAACAGTCTTATTAATACTGTTGTAATTAACATTGCGGTTTTGTAATCTCAGTTTCTGCACCTTGCACACCCTCATTTCATTAAAATAGGATTATTCAAGGATTACGTCTGTGTTTATTGCATTTTATGAATGTATTTTTGTAAAAGCTTATATCAGACTTCGCTCGAGTCAAGATCAGGCACTCGATCTTACAATAAATAAATGTTGATAAAGAAGACACCTACCAGAGAGCTAATTCAGTTAGCATGTTAGCTTAAACAGTTTCTGTGATTTTTTTTAAACCATGTTTTTAAATTTTGATACAATCAAATTGATGTCTCAAATGTTAAACTGGCTAAGATGTTTTACATGTTAAAAAGTTTGTAATGTTAACTTACATTACAAAACATCACATAATTAAGCAGATCCATTACTAATACTTTAATGTTTATTCTGCTGGTTTCCCTCCAAAAAAAACATTGCATGCCTTAAAGGGATATTATAAAGGACTAAATGGATGGAAAGTGATGATGAGACCCAGCTATTTGCAACATAAATATGCTTCAGGGGTCATTGGTGTCAAGTAATTTTTTTCTTGAAACTACAATTTGCTATTTTTAATATTTCAAATTTGTCATATTTTTAAACACTCTGGTTTGTAGCTAAAACGTACTGCACTTTGTTATTGTTCTAATTATTTATATAGTGTGAGTCAGAAGTCTTGCACATTCACAGAAAATAGCTTTAGCTTCTGGGTTGTGAGATAAGGATGTGGATTGCAAGTGCATGGCCAAAACTTGTAGTTTGTAGCTTGTAGTTTCTTTTTTTCTTCTTTTGAGAGGTGATCTGAATATTTGTGGTTTGAAACATTGGAAATTTGACAGCCTGTCCTGCAGTTCTGTGGATGTCTTGCCCTCTAGGTCATCACGCCAGTCACGTGACTGAAAACTAGAATAGCCACGAGCAACCATATAGGGATAGTGATTAAAGGGAAAATGGTAACTTTCATATTGGCAGAAAGTCCAATTAACAAGTTCAAATTAAATTGACCAACTGCTGCTTCAAATGTTTTGTATAAAGTAAGTGGAAATTACATCATCACATTAGGGTCACAAAATAGACAACAATAGTTCATGTGGAAGACAGCGATGCTTTGGATTGCTCATAATTCGTTTATCTCGACTCTGTAAAGGATAACCTTGTAGGCAAGGAATCTAAACCTTGATGGTTGATGTATGCAACGTTCGATGTGTTGTCTGTACGGACCAGAACGTGAAGTCCCTGTAGGTGCTCTTTGAGATTACCCAGGGCGAGACGAACTGCTAGCAACTCGAGGCAATTGATGTGCCAATGCAGGTGAGGTTCCGTCCAAACCCCTGAGACTGCATGCCCGTTGTACGTGGCACCCCACCCTGTGGTGGAGGCATCTGTGAATGCCACAGCATGCCTGGAGACCTGTTCTGGGGGTATTCCTGCTCGAAGAAACTTTAGATCTGACCACGAGGAGAAGGCTAGGCGACAGGCTGGAGCCACTTGGACCCGCAGCGGTCTCATATGGAGCAGTCGTACCACCAAGTCCCTGTGTTCGCACAACTGAGCTATGGACTGTGCTAGTATCAGCCAGTCGTCGAGGTAGTTGAGGATACGAACCCCTTTCTCCTTCAGAGGAGTCAGGGCTGCCTCGGCCACTTTGGTGAACACACGGGGCGACAGGGAGAGCCCGAAGGGCAGGACATGATACTGATATGCCTGACCTTCGAACGTAAACCTCAGGAATGGCCTGTGGAAGGATTGAGACATGAAAGTATGCATCCTTCAGGTCGATTGCTACAAACCAATCCTGGGGACGGATGCATTCGAAAATGCGTTTCGGCATTAACATCTTGAACGGAAGCCTGTGAAGAGCTCGATTCAAGACTCGCAGATCCAGGATTGGTCGTAATCCACCACCTTTCTTGGGCACTATGAAGTACGGGCTGCAAACCCTGTCCTCATATTGGTTGGAGGGACCGGTTCTATTGCATTCTTCGTCAGAAGGGTAGCAATTTCTGCACGCAGGACAGGGGCATTGTCTGCATTCACCGTCGTGAAGCGAACACCCCTGAACCTGGAGAGGGACTGAAGAGCTTGTCCACTCCGAAGAACAGTACCTTCTATCCCTGGGTCACCCGTCCTGGAACCTTCTGCCCTTGTGTTTTTCTGCAGGGACCTGGACAGGCTGGGTGGGAACCCGGCTGTCGGCTCCTCGACGCCGCTGCTGCACTGGCGGCGGAGGACCAGAGGGTGTCAGCGGGGGCCACCCTCGGCGATGAGCAGGCTCAGTCTGCTTCTTTGGTGGCGGAGACAGCTGGGCAAACGTCTCCACCGTGTCGCCGAAGAGGCCGGTCAGCGACACGTGAGCATTTGAGAATCTAATCTTGTCTGCATCACTCATGTCCACCAAACACAGCTAAAAAGGCACTGCTGGACCACCATAGTGGACATCGCACAACCCAGGGCACGCGCCGTAACCTTCGTCGCTCGAAGTGCGAGGTCCGTCACGGCACAAAGCTCGGAAGAACCTCTGGATCGTGGCCACCCTCGTGCAGAGCTCTCAGTGTCTTGGCCTGATACACCTGCAACAACGCCATAGCGTGTACGGAAGACGCAGCCTCTCCTCACGCTCTATAGGCATCATCATCGACAAATGCCTACAGGCCCGGGAGGGGAGCAACGGGTTACCCTGCCAGGAGGTAGAAGCCTGCGGACACAGATGCATCGCAACAGAGCTCTCCATCTGGGGGACCCCTGTGTAGCCCCTTGCTACGCCATCGTCAAGGGTGGTGAAGGAGGATGAACCACTCGAACGCTTCCTGGCAGTAAAAAGTGTCTTCCACGACCGAGTAGGCTTATCATGCACCTCCGGGAAGAAAGGCACCAAAGTGGGGGCTCAGCACGAGGCACACCTTCCGATGCAGTAACCGACATCTGATCATCAGGGGGAACTCCAAAAGTGACATCTGACACCATTTCGGTTAATCAGGCTGCCCAAATGGAGACTCCAACAGTGTCGGAGTGCGGGCGACAGGAGGCGCTCTCCGAGGAGAGTTCCCGACTGTCACTGTAAGGCTAGCCCTCTCTCCTCCGGAACTCCGCGGATGCTGCCAGCGCCCCCCAGAACCTTTTTAGCAATTATATATTAAATACTAAATCTCTTACACTAAACATATCATTAAGACAAAATACATAAGCCTATTAGTTAGGTGGTAGTTAGATTCATATCAAGATTTACACCATTTCTTTTTGTTTAATCCAGATTTTTAAACTGATCTGTTTATCAGAAGCTTTTTAGTCTGACTGAGCATTATTAACAGATTATTTAATATGATTATTTAAGAATTACTCATGAATAACAATTATTTGTTTCTTTTATAACCTGGTCGTGCAGCAGCACAATGCTGCTTTCCAGTTCATATTTATTGACCTAGAAAGAAGGCCTAGAATGATGTCATGCTGTTTGCTGTAAATACTTTTTAAGGCCACTTCATACCGCTGTCCAATCTCACCCCACAAGACCTGGAGATAAAGCAGGCCAATGTCATCCTTCAGCACTCTGTATAAAAGCAGGCCATTTTTTACTGACACTACTCAAGTGATCTCATCAGGACCTCCACGCATCCCGACCGCTAGACATCACTCTTTTTTTCCTGGCCTTGTTGCGGTTTTCTTTTTAGTGAGATAAGTGTGAAGCTTCATGAAATGATTTTGTTGTTCTTCTTTATGATAAAACCCTGAGTAAATAATTGCTTTTTTTATGTAGGGCTGACTAGTATGAGAATGATACACAGCATACTTTTCAGCAATAGTAATGCATCATCAGGAGGAAATTTTACTATCCCAAGTAGTTTTTTAAACACTATGAGTGGCACATTAGATTACACCACTGCATATTCTTAGCTAATTTTTAGCTGAAAAAGACCATTTTTGGGATTCCTTAAAATGATTTGCTTCAACACAGATCATTGAATCAGTAAGTTAAAGTGTTAGTTCACCTAAAAATAAAAAAAATCGTCATTAATTACTCACCCTAGTGTCGTTCCAAAACCGTAAGACCTTCGTTCATCTTCAGAATACAAATTAATTATTATTTTTAAGAAAAAAATGTATTATAATCAAGAACCTGAGAGCTTTCTGACCTTCCATAGACAGCAAGGATATTATCATGATCAACGCACAGAAGCGTAGCTAGGACATTGGTAAAATAGTCCATGTGTCCATCAGTAGTTCAGCCGTAAATTGACAAAACTACGAGACTACATTTGTGCGCAAAGAAAACTAAAACAATATTATTTATTTAACAAAAAGGTAAGTAAGAAGCTGGAGGCAGTGCTGTACCGTGAATACATTTTTTTGTGATTTATTCATGATACAGCATGGCCTCTGGTACATTATTGTTTACATGTGTTGTTACAGCGGCTTTGCATATGACTCACGTAATCAGAATTAAGAGTGAGCTATCAATGTATAGTTATTTTATTTTTGTGCTCACTAGATACAAAAAGTGAAAAATAACTGAGATTAATTCATGTTACGTTTTATTTGTAACACTATTTTAGTGGTTTATCTAAAGTTGCCAAAATTATTATAAAATATAAACAACACTTTGATTAAATTTCAGAAAATTATTCATGAAATGTAAAACCACCATGACATAAAATCATTCACACCGATTTTTGTCACGCTTCCCTCATCCTTTGTTTTATTTAAACTCCAACTATATCTCTTGCTGTTTCTTTCTTGTCAAAACCTGAATTCCTGTGCTTTTATCTGCTTGGCTGTCTCAATATCCTTTCTGTTTGACATCAGTGTGGCACCATTAGCCAGAGCAAGAGGAGTAAATTACAACAGCTTGCAGTCAGCAAGTGTCGGACCGCTTGGATCCACCAGTTTATTGATTCAATCATGCCATTATTAACGGTGGGTGGAAAAGGTGCCCAGGGTGCATTTCTTACAAACCGAGCTCGATTTCGTTAGCAGTGGCATATCATAGCTCTCGGAGCGAACCATTTACCACAGCTCTCCAGACTAACGTGCCCATGGGGCAAACAAACACAGACATGCAAACAGACAAACCCTCACCGAGTCGCAGAGTTTCGTCACTTCACCGTGAAGCTGCGTAAACTCAGAAATGTTCGCCTCCTAAGGTCAATTGAAAAGCTGTCTACAATCCATTGTCTACATTCATTTTGAAGTTACCCATCCATCCTCTCCTCTGAGGTATTCTTCTCTATTCTCGTCTGTTTTACAGTATATCTTGGAAAATCTGCTCTCTGAAACATAATGACTTGAACATTAGTCTAGCATGTGAAAACTGAAAATATGGTACTTCAAGAAAATACTCTTTTATGACTTTGTTTCTTAACACTTTTAAAAAGTGTGCATTGTAATAATGTCAAGTTAAATGTTTTAATTTAAAGGTCATGTTAACCTTTTAGCTGCCCCACTAAGAAAAAGGCAGTCAGAATTGTGACTTTATAACATGCAATTGTGACTTTTGTGCAATTGTGACTTTATAACTATCAGTTGTGACTTTATATCTCGCAATTCTGACTTTATAATTCACAATTATGACTTTATTAGGGAAAATACTGTACATCAAAGAGAAAATGATGTCCTCATCCCAAGCGCGGACTGACTCTTAAAATTTGTCCTTTGCTGAAATATGCACAGAATGCAAAAACATCTACCAGTGACAGTTTATGTTTCAGTCCGGCATGCCCAATAAACCCTACTGAAGTAGTATGAAACTGCTGCAATTTATAGCTTATAAATCAAAGTATTTATACTGCAATTGACCAAGGCAAATTTAATGAACCTTTAAATGACTGGAATCCGTTACATGTTGTTATAACTGTGGGAGCTGACTGTTGCGCAGCCACTTTCCAGATTGCCAGTGAGTTTTCAAGGTGTACTGATTGATTTAATCAATCAAATGAGTCAATGGTCATTCTGCATATTAAACACACTGGGCATTTTTTTTTATATATTACAGTATTGTTATACAGTAGTTAACGAAAACCAAAATTAAATGCATTTATTTATTTGTTTTTAAATTCCAATGAAGTTGTAATAAAAGTCAATATAAATGACAAAAAAATAAATTTAAAGATAAAATCAGTAAAAACATATATTTAAATAAACTGAAATAATACTAAAACTGTCTAAAACAAATAAAATAGAATTTCCAAATTAATAAATTAACAAATGCACAACGTTGCCAATATTAAAACTGAATAAATAAACAAATATACTAATTAAAAATATAAGTAAATTATATAAATAATGCTAAAATAACACAATATCACATAGGTTTATAGTTTAAAATTACATTGTTTTGCTATTTTCCAAGAAAAATAAAGTCATACACTATAGTAACAACATGTGAGTCAGTAAATGAAAGACTTTGATGACTTTAAAGTACAAAATTGGTCAAAGGTCTAAAAACAAGTAGTATATGGATAAAACAATGATTTTGCATTTTGGCTTAGTTGGTATTTTTCGCAGTCATCTAAATGAAGGCTAAAAGCTTACTAACAGCAGGCAAGTGGCAAATTGAAACACATAAGTGTGTAGTGTGCTTGCCTTTTGATTAACAGCGTATTAACTGCCTATTAACGGCACAAAGGCTCAGGGAAAGAGCCTCCATTGCCTCGAAATCGCTTTGATGTCAGTTAGCAATTACTCTCCACTGTTACAGACCATTGAGATGAGTGCAGTGCATGTGTTTACTTTAACAATTTAACATGTTGTGATGCAAGAGATCCTCGTTGAGTCCCATATGCACTTATCTAACCAGCGCAATGGAGAAAATCAACAGTCAGAAGTAAATAAGCACTGTGAGAAAATGTGTTGTTTAACTATTATAAGTTCAAACATTTGTTAAAATAAAAAGCTTTTGTGTATGAACAACAAGGCCTTGAGATGCATTCACATTATGAAAGCTAACTGTTTTTTGTTGGTCAGCATGGCAAACCTGTATAATGAAATATTTTGCTCCCACACAAATAAAATATTTATGTTTTTAATAGTTTAAATGTTTATTAGGGTTGTATGTTACATGTAATGTTGTTAAATTAATGTTTATTGCATATTATATGTTTAGTGTTTGTGCGAATGACTCTGAGCACCTTCTGTTTATGTTCATATTTAAAAACTGCTTGTGATGGGCTTTGGTACATCATGTGAATTTCTCATCACCACCTGCATTTTTTGCTTATCAGTGTATCTCAAAGATACAAAACAGATTTCAGCACTTTAATAGGTTGGTATATTAACATTACATCAATTAAGGAAATTATGGTATTTAACTGTATTTAACTTAAAACCGTGAAACCTAAAATGCTGTTACTATATTATTTACAGTTGAATTCCGGCAACCACAACTGCTGTTTTTTTTACCATAAATTTTATATATTTTTTCTTTTTTACAGTGCATTTTTAACATAAAAAAGTTCTAAAAGTTAAACTCTGCAGTTTGTCTGCTAAAAACGTCCAATGTAGTCATGCATCTGAGGAATTCTTGTGACTTTTTTCCCCTTTTTTTCTTTTTCTTCTTCTCTGAACCATGACTGATTGGAAAACACACATACTGTAATAGAAATATCCTGTTCAAGTGATATTTTCTTTACACATCACGCATCACATTTCATTTCAAGCTCTTATATATATATATTTTAGTAATTCTAATGCTGTAAATACAGAAATGTTTTTTTTCCTGGTTTGTTGATATTGTATCAGTTGCTTCATAGATTAATGTTGAAAGTCTGGCTCTGGGACAAGGGTACAACATTGAAATTCATGCATAAATGAGAGGAGGAAAAGTAGCAGAAATAAATGATAATGACATGGTGAAAAAAAAACGTTTCTAAGAAAGTTTTATTGTGACTTTGATAACAAAAGAAGAAATCTAGTTGTAATCTAATTTTAATACAAAGCAACCCCTGGGATATGAAAATATCAGTTACAGCTAAATTTGATTAATTATGTGCTCTTTTGAAGACATTTTGAATGTGCTTATTATGTTGACAGCACCATTAAAAAGCCCTTATTTATGGAAAATGAATTTGAATATGTGCTGTTGCCTGTCTGGCAGGGGTTATTGTACGAGGGCAGGAGCAGTAGCAGAATCAGCCAGGAGGCAGGCTGGTGGCGTTGAGCGTTAACCACCACAACATTATCAGAGCTGACACACCAGTGCTTCTGCACCTGCTCAGCACAGCTGTTCCAGAACCACCCTGCCAGATGTGAGCCAGCAGCTGACCACAGCTGATTGCTGTGAAATAGGTGGGACTTTGCTTATAAAGGTGAAGTGGAATTTTGGCGTGGGTCCAAAACCTACCAGCTTAGTGAGCTGCCAACACAAGCTGCATTTTAAGGAATCATACACTCTCAATGCAAAGACTCCGCTGGATTTATGCAGCATTATTATGCGCTTTGTGTGCGTACAGAGGGGACATGGTAAAGGAAAAACAATAAAAAGAAAGAAAAATCCTGAGAAAATGGTAGGGCTGCTTGATTATTATAAAACACAATCAATCAATCAATCAATCATGTATACATTTGTTTAAATTTAGCTGTTGTTATGGCATAAAGGAAGGATTAAATAACTTAAAATATAATCTATGAAATGCATTTTCCCCCATTACAAAGTTAAAATACTCCTACCCTGTTTTATTGTGCATACCATTTTTCACAGTTAAAATGACACACTTTACGCTTAAGCGGCTTATAATAACAAGCTACATTGTGTCTTTGATGATTACCTTTTCTGACACGTTACGCACGTCTGAATTCTCTTCTCTTTAAAAATTAAGAACATCTGCATATCTACATTTATTATTAAACATTTTACATATTATGCATAAAGAGGAAAGGGACAAGATTTCAGTTACGAACAGCTCTAAATGTTTTTTTTGTTTTTTTTCAAAGGATGGAAATTACGTCTCTGACATGAGGGGAAAATGACACCTTGACTTTATTTATTCCACTCGGCACTTAAGTGTTGTGTGTGTACAAACCCTCAAGCTTAAACACACACACACACCCGGAGTGTGATGAAACACAATCCCGCCAAGCTTTTCTCCATGACATGCTTGGAGTGC
>JAUMHR010000082.1:12226798-12238404 GCA_032361145.1 Enteromius fasciolatus
CGGTAGAAAGCACAGAGCGCGCTGTCCGGAAAGCTGGTGTAGTGAGCGATGTCCAGGAATTGTCCTGTATGGCTCTCTTTAAAATAAAGTAAAATGTATTAAATAAAATTGAAATTTATTACAAAATAAATAATTAAATAAATGTTTCATTTATTTATTGATTTATGTCAGAATTAATACTATTACTATTATTATTATCATTATATATAAATCACCTTTTTATTATGGTTACTACGATACTGTTACGTAAGGGAGAACGCAAGGCGTGCGAGTTTATATGCAACGGTGTCTTTATTAGATACTCAGGATCAGGATAGCAGAAATAGTGGTGAAGAGAATAGATATGGTGAAGAGAAGGAGAAGCCCACCGGGGGGTAGCTGGCGGCGCAGAAGCCCACCGGGGTGGAGCAGGCAGCGGTGACCTCTTTCTGGGCGGAGCAGGCAGCGGAGACCTCTTTCTGGGCGGCGCAGGCGGCGGAGAAGCCCACCGGGGCGGAGCAGGAAGTGGATACACCCATCGAGACCAGACCGAGGTTGAATGCACCCTTCGCGACCATACAGGGAGTAAATGTGCCCCACGTGACCATCCCAATTTCGACATCACCCTCCGAGACGGAACCAACAGAGAGAGTGCCCTCCCAGACCGATTGGAATCTGATTCGGGGACCTTCATGGGCTGTGCAGCCACCAATGAGGTCTCTGGAGATTCTGCGACCGAGACCGACATCTCCAGAGGTAGTGCAGCCTCTGGTGGACCTGATGGAGTCTCAGGGTAATACACCGGTTCTGGCAGTTCATGCCATGGGGCCTCGAAGGTCTCGTGTAGCTCGGGTGAGTTCATAGACACGGAGTCTTGACCTGGGTCTGGCGGATTTGGCCACGTGGGTTTCGGAACACTCACTGGATCCGGCCACTCTGATTCAGGATCACAGACGTCGTCTGGCGGATCCGGCCATTCTGGTTCTGGGTCACAGACGGAGTCTGGCGGATCCGGCCACTCTGATTCCGGATCACAGACGGCATCTGGTGGATCCGGCCATTCTGGTTCTGGGTCACAGGCCTCAATTGACTCGGCTGGTTGGGGAACCAGGACTGACTGGTCATGACACGACCCCTCGTATCGTGATTTGGGACTGGGACCCGACTCGTTACAACTGATGAGGGCCTTCTGCAGCTCGATAGGCTGCGTTACCGGAACCGACGGGGCTGCACACACCCTCTCGGGCCGTAGTGCAGAACCGATACCCTCTGAAAGAGGAGTAGGCACCGTTGAGATGACCGACAACCCTCCTAGCTGCGGCCCTTCGTCCCCCTGGTCATCACTCAGCCCCTTTCGCTGGGTGACGACATGCACGTCCTCTGTGGGCAAAACTGGGATCACGGAAAGGACAGACAGCACACCTAGTCGCGGCTCTGAACTCAGCTGAACCTCACTTAGCCCCTCTCGCTGAGTGATGGTGCCAGTATCTTCTGTGGGCATCTCGGGAACCTCCGGTGGGGTTGACAGCTTCTCCAGCTGTCGTGGGGAAACCGGCCGTGCATCACCCAGCCCCTTTCGCTGAGTGATGGACACAGCGCCCTCTGTGGGGATATTGGAGGGCACGAGTGTGGTAGACAGCTCCCCTAGCTGTCGGCCGGTGATGGGTTGCACATTACTCAGCCCCTCACGCTGAGTGATGGCATCGGCCCCCTCTATGGGCGACTCGGAAATCATAAGCATAGCAGACAGCTCCCCTGGCTGTCTCTCGGTAACTGGCTGGGCACCACCCAGCCCCTCTCGCTGGGTGATGAGAACAGTGCCCTCTGTGGGCGACTTGGGCACCGCTGACATGGCAGACAGCTCCCCTAGCTGTCTTTCGGAGACTGAGTGGATAGCCTGGCCGAACTGAACACCACACCACCCCTCGTGCTGAATGACGTCCGCCATCTTAAGCTACGCGCGGCTTGGCTGTGGATGCTCTCCTGTACTCGCGCTGTCACGAGGCAGAGAAAACCCCCCGAACGCCATTTGAGCGCGGTGATGTCGGGCAACTCAAAAGGACAGATCCAGCACGCGGCGCTCAAAAACGCTGCGGTCAAAATGCTGTCATTAAGACCCGACCGTTCTGCGAGTTGAATAAACTCGGAAACGAAGTCCTCGAACGGCGGGTCTCTGTGCACGAGCGCAAACAGTCCCTCGGAGAACGACATCCTGACAATTTCACAAAAGTCTGAGCGAGCTCTTCTAAATAGCACTGTGCTAAACTCTATTTCGGCGGTCTATTCTGTTACGTAAGGGAGAACAGAACGCAAGGCGTGTGAGTTTATACGCAACGGTGTCTTTATTAGATACTTAGGATCAGGATAGCAGAAATAGTGGGCCGGCAGACAGATATGGTGAAGACACAGGCAAAAACAGATTCGAAAACAAGCAAGGGTCGAATTACCAGTAAACTGAGTCCTTGGAGAAAAGCGGGGGGGGGTAGTCCAGGTCCAGGCGAAAATTGTCAACGGGAAATCCAAAGAACAAAATAACAGATACAAGAACACGAGAGAAACGTACCAATGAACAATAGACCGTGCTGAAAACTAAACAAACGCCGGCTTATATGCCGGAAGAAGTCCGGGTGGAAGTTCCTGGAGTGAAAAACAGAGAGAAAACACATAACAGCAGTCCTGGGCGCTGGAGTGCCCTCCAGTGGTCTGGATGGGCACATCCAGCTGAACGTTACAGATACAGTTAGTATAACAAATGAAGGCATTAATTTTAGATTAGATTATATTACATTATTTTATAACCATAGACCTTTTGACAATATAGTAAAAGAGATTTAATACAAACAACTTTACTAATAATATAAAATGAAATCATAATAATAATCTTCTGTAAACATTTGTAAATCTGACATTATTATTATTATTATTACACTATATATCCATAAACCACCTTTTTATTATGGTTACTATGAGTTACTGTAAAAAGTAAGGTTATAATGAAGTTATTAAAATAAATAAATAAATAAATACATTCTAAAAAATCATTTAATAGAATAGAATATATCCATAAACCATAATGTTATTTTTTTACAAAATGTAAATAAATAAAACAATCAATCTTACTTGCTTGATTTATTTATGTCAGAATTATTATTATTGTTATTATATCCATAAACCACCTATGATACCGTTAGTATAACAAATACTATAATGCACTTCAATGCTATTATTTTATATTCTATTATAATTTCTTGAATCTCAATATCTCTCAAAATCTCAGGTATGCTTCTTGAAATCAGGCAGCTCGTTGTTTTCAGGTCAGCGTGCTCAGAGTGTCTTTAAAAAGCTATTTGATTAAGCAGCAGTCACGCAGGTATTAACTCAGAGCACTGACATCAACGAAATGAAAATACATTTCCATGAAAATAGATTACCTAGCGGTTGGATGACACCGTTTAATGCAGAGACCTCTTTCCACACAGTTACTATCTTGAAACTTAAGGAAAAGTCTTACTTTTTTTTAAGCTCTGAGAAAAAGCCTGCGTTTTAATACACTCTTTTATCAGTAAAGAGGGCCGCCTTTTAAAGGTATAAATTAGCGTGGCTTCCTCCTTCCATCGATAATCTTTACCATAAAATGAAGTCAGGCCTGAGAGCTCTAAAATGTGCTTTAAAGTTTCATCCAATTACTCGCTCCAGAGCCTCATAGTTTCATTTTGCATTAATGATGAATTCAGAAGTGTCTGAGATCTAATCTCAAACTTGGGCCTGATGTGCTGAGGCTGGATGGGTAGTGTTTCTGTGCATTTGGCATGTGGTGTGGGCTTACGGAGGACGGAAATATACTGCAGACTTAACCCTGTTTTTTGCAGTCACCTCACGGCCGCTCTTTCTGCACTTACTCAAGCATAGCCTGTAAGAACTTACAGCTGCCTGTTCCCTGTTTGGAGTGCCGCCCTTCCCTATTGGCCTGCGGCCCCACTGTTAAAAGCATCTGAGGGCCCACATCGCATTCCAGGTCCTCTTGTAAAACATGTGGAGGACCGGGGTCTACAGCGGGACCTCTTCCACATCCTGGACTTTTATTGGCATGGAGAGCGCATGGACATGCACACACTCACACACACCTACTGCCTTTTGAGTCGGGAAACCGTGGTGGTGGTTCGTTTTCAGCATTTTTGTAGCTGTTTTGATTCTGTAGCTCCTTTAATGGTACAGTTCACCAAGACATTACAACCTGCTGAAGGTTTACTCACCCTAAGACCATCCGAGATGTGGAAGAGTGTGTTTCTTCATCAAATTTGGAGAAATTTTGCATTATGGTGCTTGCTCGCCAATGGAGGTGAATGGGTGCCATCAGAATGAAAGTCCAAACAGCTGATAAAAACATCACAAGTAATCCACTCCAGTCGAGTCCACCAGTTAATGTCCTAAGAAGCTTAAAGCTGTGTATTTGTGTAAAACAAATATTAAACACATTTTAACATTAAAGGATATTTTAATATTGCTTTACACAGTGATAAAATAATCTTTTCTGAAAAGTAAAATCTGCAAAGATCTGCACTGCACTGTTTACAAATGAAAAATTCCCAAACTGTTGGTGTATTTTGTTGTAAACTGGTATATTTTGATGTGAGAGGACAAAAGTGGGTGGACCTTTTCATCAAAGCAAACATTATTATAGATTATAATCTTGTATTTAAACTGCATTTTGAAGTTTAAAACATCTTTATGAGGAATTAGCACAATTAGCATTAGCATTATACAAACATGCAACTTTAGGCTTAACTGACGGACTGGAGTGGTGAGGATTATTGTAATTTTTCACATTCACATCCATTGGCGAGCAAGTGATGTAATGCTAACTTACATCTCAAATGAAGCCTGACCTGAATGTGACTAACCTTCATTACATTAAACACAACCTGGTCTCATAACAAATTTGTACCTCAGTGCACATTTTTATTATGCTGAAATAGGTAAGTATTGCTGTGTTTTTATTACGTCGCTTTTATTACAGTTTAATTAAGTTACATATTGCGATGGTTCACTGTTCAAATATCCGGGAACTGTCTCTAAAAGTGAATGCTCTATCATGTTGGAAATATGCCCTACACCAAATCCAGCCCTAAACCTATCCAAAAGTGTCAACAAATGCAAAATTGATATAAAAAGGAATTTGTTGATGCAACCTGACTTATGTCTTCTGCCATTTTAAAGAGTATCACAATGCAACTGTAACGCCCCTGAACTGTGTTTGTATGTCGTCATTTCGTCGTCTGTTTTGTTTATGTTCGTGTGTGTTGTTAATTTGCGTCAATTGTCTACCCTATTTAAGTTACGTTCAGTTTAGTTCTGGTTGTTGGTTCATTAGATGTCTATCGTGGTGTGTACTCCTTGTCTGCATACCTGTCTGTTCCTGTGAGTATTAAAATACTATATTTGAAGAATTCGGATTCCTACTCGTCTCTCTACACACGCGAAGCGTGACAGCAACGTACAGTATATGCAAGCCTAAACGTATTTCAGCCTTGTTTACATCCGGGGGAATTTGCGTGCATGAAGGCATACGCATACGCTGTGATACTCTCTAAAGTGGTGGAAGACCTAAGTCACGAGAGAAGTATGGTGAAGTAAATTGTGTTATTTTTGTTTTCTTTGCGCAAAAAAAAAAAAAAAAAAGTATTCTCCTAGAGTCACAAAAGTCAAAAATGAGCCACTGATGTCACATGGACTGTTTTACCAATGTTTTTACTATGTTTCTGGACCTGAGATCATTTCAGTTGTATTGCTGTCTATGGAGGGTCAGATGGCTCTCTAATATCATCAAAATATGTGTTTCGAAGATGAACAAAAGTCTTCAGGTTAATTTTCAATTTTGGGTGAACTAACCCTTGAAATAATTGTACATCTGTGTGAAAAGGAATAAAAGGTTTCCTAGTTTTATGCTTCAATTTTTTTTTTTTAAAGTAGCAAGTAAATTAGGTAAAAAAATATAGCCTAAATAGCCAATAAATCATCAACATTTGGCTATTGGTGACCTATGTGACACTAAAAGATGATCAAAACTGTGTAAATAACATTCCTTTTGATGTTACACAGCACATTTTGAGTAAGTGTTAATAGGCTTTTCTTGTAAGTGCATAATGACAGAAGCTCTTTAAAAGCAGCTTCATTAGAAGCAGAAATTAAATAGAGCAGATCGATACCACGGGGAGCCAAATAGACGTAAATGGATCCTAAACATGTTAGAGTTTAGATGTGGGCCATCCATTTGTTTCAGCCCTGTGAGATCTAAAGTGCCTATTGGAGGTGAAGGCCTGCCATTATATGGGAGACTTTGACCTGCGCAGAAATAAGCCAATGGACAGTGGGATGGCGGGGCTGAAGCGTTTAATTATCTCTGAGATCCTCATCAAATATGGATAAGGAGCTGTAGACTAATGTGTTCATTACGAAGAAACTGCTAAGCACGGTTCTGGAGTTCTCAGACAGTGGTGCTGCTGTAGACACCCACCTGCGCCATCAACCAAACTCCCATCAATCTCATCCTAAGCCTGGCAGGAAATCAATCTCCAGCACTTCCTAATAAAGCTGTGAGCTTGCTCCACCTCTCCATTTCCACTCTGTCACCGAGAGAACATGCTCGCTCTTCTTATCCATCCCGTTTAGAATAGAATCTTTATTTATCGAATTCGGTTCCTGCAATTTCCACACAATGCCAGCTAGAATACTGGGATACTGCTGGAATAACATGGGGTTTAAAGGGACAGCTGTCAAAAATGAGAATCTTGTTATCATTTACTCATTCTCAAGTTGTTCCAAACCTGTATGAGTTAATTTTTTTTGCTGAACATGGAAGAAAATGTTTTGAAGAATATTGGTGACCAAACAGATGATGGTTCCTATTAACCTCATGTTAGGGATCACCGACTCGAGGGTGAGTAAAGGATGACAGAATAAACATTTTTGGGTGAATTATCCACTCAAGTCAATATGAAGTCAAAATAGATTCTCTTTAATTTTTAAAAGCAATGGTCCCATTAACTGAATTTGACTGTAGTTGCCAATTATTAAACAACAACAACAAACAGTATAAAAACAACTTTATTTTTGAGATTACACAGTCCTCTTGTTTTTTTTTTCATCCTTAAGGTCCGAAATTCTCATTTGAAAATTTTGTGCATTAAAAATTTTACAAGTTTACAATCTGCCTCCAAAAGTTTCGTTCATCATAAAAGTAATATCATATTAGATCAGACAAACAAACAAACAAACAATAAATAAATACATATATACTTACATACATACATTGATTGACTGATTGAATAATTAATTTCACCTTCCAAAATTATTTGTGTTTATTTAAGTCTTTTTTGATATTAATAAAAATGATTCACGTCATATATAAATAAATCTAATTAAAACACAAACATTTAATGGTTCATAATTCATTGACATACATCCGGAATTCTGGAAATGTTGGAATATTTTTTACATGTTACCAAATCAAAAAAACGAAAAGACTTTCAAATCACAGAAGCCAAAATTTTATTCACAACAGAACATGGATAACATAACAAATGTTTAAACTGAAAAATTATCCACTTTTATCCACTAAATTAGCTCATTTTAAATTTGATGCCTGCTGCAGGTGTCAGAAAAGTTGTCACCTTGAATAAAAAGCAAGCAAGACATTTTTAAAAGATTCTGCTGGGAAAACATAGCAACTAATAAAGTTAATCAACATCAGGGCAGTATAACGATTAGTGATGTGATGAAAATCACATTATGTGCTTAAAAGTGTAACATTTCTCAGTTTAAACATTTGTTATGTCAACCATGCTCTTTAGTGAATAAAAAAAATATATATATTTTTTAAAAAAACAAAAAAGCCCAACATTTCTGGAATTCAGGTTGTAGTTTCACTTTTTTTATATATATTTTCCCCCAAAAAAGGCCAGGCAACTCTTATCAATAAACTCATGTCTCCGCCCACTTGTTGGTTGTCTAGGTGTTTTATTGTTTGTTGCCGCCCACTGACCTAGATTCATGTGTATAAAACCAGGAAGTGTCTGTATGTTTGTACGGTTCGTTGTTTATTGTTTCATTCATTCGTGTTCCTGGTTTTCGTTACTCTGTTGGATTATCTGTTTACGACTTCTGCCCGGATTTGGACTTCCCCTCGGTTTCTCAGTTGACTGGTGTTGTGTCCCTTTGCGTTGTTTCTTGACCCCGCTTCTGTCTTTGTCTCGACCACTGCTGTCCTGACTTTGAGCCTTTAAATAAAATACACTGTTTGCATTTGAACTCGCACGCCTCGCATACTCTCTATTTGTAACCTGAACTCGTTTCACGTAGCACATTTACCTGGTCCAAAAATATGTTTATTAAATGGAATATTAAATATCCGGAGAATTTAGCTTTTTATTTGAGCCCGGTGAAGAGTTCTTTCACATCATCTGTTCTATCAAAGTGTTTATTTGTTTTTCAGATTGGATTTCTTTAAATAGCCAGTGTTCATTTAGCTGCTTCGACCGCCCTCGTCTCTTTTCAATTGACTCTTGTTTGCGCAGGCTGGAATTACAATAATTGTGCTGTGGCAGCAATTCATTTGAGGGTAAGCCTTATTAACTTCTCTTTAGAGTTCGGAGATGAGTGCCGGACAACTCTTTAATGGCATCGTCAGGTAAGACCTCAAGCAAAGCCAAGCTCCGCCGACTCTATGGCCCAAGATCTTCAGACGGCTGAAGGAACTGATGACTCACTGCTGCTCCTGTTGAAATCCGCTCAGAAAATTCAACTAATCCACAATCCCTGAGCCCAAGGGTATATACACCCAACATACTAGCCCACAACCTCTGCCTGCCGCCACAATATCACAATCTTCAAACCGAGGAGATTATCTGCTTTATCTGGCCAGGCAGCTTTGACCGTACAGTACAAGTTAGTAGATTACAACTCTTGGTGCGAACTGTTCATGCCTAAGATTTGCTAGCATGATAGCTTGTAAAGTAGACTGGAAGTAATAACTAGAAGGAACCAGATTATGTCCTAGAATTTAAGATTATGGTTGTTACCCTAATTAAGATCCACAAAGAGTAAACTTTAGGAAAAAGTACTTATTCTGAAAATAGTATAATTGAGAGTCAACCGAAAGAGTCACTTTAACTTGAGTACTACTGTAACTGTAAATGCTTGTAAATTATCTGAGGGCTGAAAATGTAGAAATGTAATCGAAATGTAATTACATTTACATTACATTACAGACAGTTACATTACTTTAATAAAGGTTGCATCATTAGTATGTTATTTGAAATTTAATTCAAACATATTATAGTTTAAATAAAATTAATTAAGTTGAACACAAGAATGTTTTGCCCAATACATTTTTTTACTTTTTTAATGTAAATTTAATAAAAAATTTTATAATTTTAAATTTTATAGTGATTGAAATGCGCTTAACTGGTTACTTACTGAAATATGGTCACTGACAAGCCTTTATGGCAAATCAAAATATACCTAAATATAATTTTCAGTTGAAACTTGTATGCCGTAGTGAAGTATGGTTGTAATTACACATTTGTAAAAATGTTATAATGTGTAATAACTAATAAATACAGCATATTACCGTTAAATTGAATTTACTATAAAAGTGCACATTTTATTCACTATTTAAATATGTTAAGTATGTTTTATTCACAATAGAACATAGATAACATAAATGTTTAAACTAAGATATTGTACTATTTCATGCACAAAATGAACTCATTTCAAATGTGATGCCTGCTACAGGTCGAAATAGCTGGGAAGAGGGCATGTTTATGATGGTGTAGCTTCTTCAAACTATTTGAAGGCGTCTTGGCATCAAGGTTTTGAGTTTCTGGAGTTTTGGTATTGAAATCTAGTCCCATTTTTGCCTGGTATATGTTTCTCTAAAGATATTCACATTGTAAAGTACACCAGCACGTCTTAAACTGTTAAGCTACAGTATTAGCTTTCCTACTTTTAGCGATGCTGCTGTCCCTTGAATCCTCATTGTCATGCTTTGTGGGATGCAGTGGAACCTAATTAGGGAAAATCTGCCAAATGTAGCTATTTAAATGTGTCTTTATGTAAACAGAGCTGAGAGAATTACTCTCTTTTTGGTAGCTGACAGCATTACCAATTTAGCCCAAATATCCTAACAAGATATGTAGAACTGATAGGTTAAGATTTTGCCATCTTGCCATAGAAACATGATTCAAAACGACAAATTATTTTGAATAGATGCTTTCAACGTAACCATGTGACTGGCTGTTGTACCAATATCTCCATCCTTGCACATGACACGCTAACTCCTAGGACCACAAACCAACAGAATCTCAGCAGAATCTTTGATGCTATTTCAGGTCACTGCGCGATGCCACTGTAAATCAGTGAACTTTCTGAAATTAATAGGATGTCCCTGTAATTGCCCATTAATCTTGTTAAGGTAAATTTCCTTCTCTCATCTTGGTCAGCTAATGACATCAAATTGAATCCGTTCTGCTCTTGCCCACTGATGTATTGCTTTGTGTTTGGATTGAAGCTTTAACGTTGTTAGCCAATGACCTTCACATGAGCCAGCAGAACCGGGAGGACAGAACTTCCTCTTTGAACAAAATGAGATATGAAGGATCAAAGCGCAAACCTTTGTCTTAGATCGTTTTTGAAGCATTAATAGTTTCTGACAGATTTCAACATTTTAAGAAGAAAACACAAGTGTGGCTGCCAGTCGTGAAGTTACTATAGGGTGTTGTGGAGGGTTGCTAGGGTGTTGCTATGGGTTCGGTGGACATTTTAAAATGGCCTATTCTAGTCAGCGGTTGTTTACACTGACTACTTGTACTAGGCTACTTGTAGATAAGGTGATGTACTTGTAGATAAACTGCATAAACTATAGATAATTATATATTATAATGAAGTACAATGCCACTCAACTGAACTTAAAAAGAGAGACTTTACTAAACACACTTTTATAAAGTGTTTTATTTTGAAGTAAATTATAGCTTAGTTTCTTTTTAACTAAAGTATTATTTGATTACGTTCATTCACACACACACACACACACACACACACACACATATATATATATATATATATATTTTTTTTATATATTTTTTTATTACATTTGTTTATTTATGATTATCTATGAGTTTTTAAGACCCTGAATAGTGTGATGTAAACTCTAAATTATGCTAAATCTAAATTATGAGTTTTTGAGAAAAGAGTCTCAATTTACCTGGACTACTTTTTCTTCTTAAAATTCAATTTAGGTTATAAATTCCAGGTTATTGTTATAACTTGTGATCATGAGTTAACACCTCAAAATACTTTTTTTTTTTTTCTTAAAATTGCAAGTTGATATCCCACAATTCTGAATTCTGAAAAAATAAATTTTATATATAGCTTAATATTTTGTGAGGAAAAAGTTAGAGTTTTGAGGGAAAAGTTGCAATTACCTGAACCTTTTTTGTGACTACAGGTTATTGCAAATTAAAACTTGTGATTCACGAGTTTGCTTTTTTTTTTTTTTTTTTTTTTTTTTTAATGCAAATTTAAACACAAAATTAAAAATTTTAATATATACTACATTATTAATAAAAATA
>JAUMHR010000082.1:12277761-12289739 GCA_032361145.1 Enteromius fasciolatus
CTCTTTTTGTAACAGTATATATATATATATATATATAGTGAGGTCAATAAGTATTTGATCACTTCAAAAGTTCTTTTACTTCGAATCATGGAGGGGTCTACGATTTTTAGCATAGGTGCATTTCCACTGTGAGAGATAGAATCTAAAAAGAAAAATCCGGAAATCACATCATATGATTTTTTAACAATTTATTTGGTTTTAATTTCTAAACTGAGTCAGTGGTGTCATAATGTAACTGATTCTGAACAAAAACGTTTTGGTGAAACAGTAGAATACAGTAGATTCAAAAGAATCAATTCACTGAGGTGACTCAAAATAATTTTCAACCCACTCTCTCTCCTACGTATGATTTTACTTGCAAATACTAAAACTAATACATTTCTGTTGTTATACATGCAGATAATAACTCACTGCATATTCCTAGTAGCCAAGTTGTAAAATAGCTAAATTAATGAATAGCATAATGAATTCCTGAATAGAGAATGACTTCATTCTCAGTTAGAGTTTCAAGAGCCCTGTGTTCTAAACTGCACCAAATGAAGTGTTGTTCTGTTCCAGGCATTGATTTCTAGCTGTGCTTGCCTGATGTGAATTGGTTGACTCTCAGCGCGTGGACATTGAGCTGTTCACTTTGCCTAGTTCCCTGCAAGAATTGATCCAAAAGCTATTAAATCTGCCATGCTATTTGCCCTGTACTCTGAAAGAGTTTAAGGATGTCACTTGTGAATGGAACTGGCCCTGGCAATGCTGGCCTGTGGAACAGAGAAAAGACCTCAAACCTTAATGCCCACTGGAGTGCATTATAACTATTGCCGTGGCACTAAAAGTCCATTTTTGCGGCATAGCACTCAATCACTATGAGACAAAACAGTACAGAGCACCAATTGCGGTACACCACATTTACACTACAACATTGTCTTTTCACTGATGTTAAGACAAATGTCTTCTTGACTGTAGCAGCTGCACGCAAGCAAAGCAATTCATACTGTTTATGTGTGATGTTTACAAATGTGTGTCTGCGTTGAGGGTTTGAATTCGTGCTGTGGGACCCTAATCCAGTTTGGAGAAGAGTTTGCATAACAAAACAGCACACACTACCTGCTTTGTCTCTAAGCTAGCCTGTGTTAGCGGTTAGCGTTTGTGGAAAGTGCTGGATTGTGGGGGTGGGAGACTAGATTTCTCTCCCATCATTAGGGCACAGGAGTAGACTGGTTTGTCTTTGTCTAGTCCGTTCACCTGCAGGCGGTGGTAGAAAGATAGCTTCTCCCTTCACCTAATCGGTCTGTGCCCTGCTGGTGATGGACGATTTTTCCTCTGGGTTCGTGTAGCGCTTTCGTCGTTACATGACTTTACACTGCAGATGAAATGTATGTTTTTAAATATACTGCTCATTCAAATTTTGAGGATTAAACACAGACTTGGACGGTTTAACCTCAAGCAAAGAGTGTGGTCTTGCCAGACAGGCGGAAGATGATAAACAAATAAATATTTATTGGGACACACAATGAAATCTTTGTACAGTGTTTTTACTTTCAGCATTTTGTTGTTGGTCTGATTCAGAGTATAATTTGCATTAAACAGGGACATTCCAACTTTTTAATTAGAAAAGGGAAAATTCATCATCAACAACTGATATATGGATTGGCAAAAATATGCAAATTCAGACAGAGAGAGAGAGAGAGACTGTTAAAAATTAAAACAAATAGTCTGACCGACTGGCAGACAGATTAACTCAATAGCTACATACATGGATAGATGGATAGATAGATAGATAGATAGATAGATAGATAGATAGATAGATAGATAGATAGATAGATAGATAGATAGATAGATAGTTAGAGACTGTACTGGAATATTATCACTAAATTATCGTAAAGAGATCATGTGTGAACCGGACATTTTCAAAAATACCGGTTAACTTGTTCAGTGAGTTTGAGAAAATGTAACATTAATGCAAAAATGGTGCTGTGTGTTAACCCATGATGAAGATTACCGGTATAAGCATGTATGAGTTAAAAACACGGTGATGTATGACATCTACTCTGGGCCAATCATCGCATTCTGACACAGATGACGCATTTACTATTTACTCGGCGCTGTGCAGTTCGGATTGAAGTCGTGACATGTCTGGGCTAGAAGTGCTGCATGAATGTGAATTTTTGATGCAAAAATAAAACATCAACAAAAATACTGACCGCATTTACAAACACAACACAGGAAAGCACCGGCCTTTAGAGGTCATTTCTGGACTTTAATGTAATGTAATGTAATGTAATAATCTCAGATGGATCGAGTTTCTTCAAGCCTTCTCAGAGTGTCTTCTTCTGAGGCAAATTCGGTTTTATTCATCTCATCGCTTCTTCTTTTAGAAATGAATAATTCGAGATGAACTTGAGGAACAATTTTCCCGCATAATGTGTGCGTTTGCATCCCATGCGTCTCACTTCGACCATTGTAATAAAATTGTTTTGAAAAAGTAGCTTGTAGCCGTAATCTAATTAAAGATAATAAAAGTCAGACAGGAAAGACTGGACATCGCGTTGGTTTCATATCGTTTCATACTTTATCACAATCTGTTTTGCTTTGTTTAAAATTAGACATGACAAGCTTTCTTTAGATATATCTCCCATGTCTCATTGCCGTGTATTCTCTGAGTTTCAGTTCATTTTATTGATGTGTTTTTTAAACGAAGATCAAGGAGACAAAGGTGGCAGACCCTTGTAAGTTTCTTTATTTTACAAAAACCCAACGTTTTCTTATTATTACATGTACTGTATATACACAGATAAAAGTAGACCTTTTACAGATTTGACTGATATATTGCTCTTGTATATGATAAAAAATTACAGAGTAAATTATGTTTCTTAAGGGGTTATCAGAAAAAAATGCAACAAAACGAGCCAACATTTTTGTCCAGACAAATTTGTCCAGAGTTAATGATGTCACAGAATTTAATGGCAATTTAAAACAATGTGTGAATTGCATTTTTTTGTGTGAACAGTATCTTCTTGAATTTACAGGTACAGTTATTTTATGGCAATTTACAGTGTGAAAGGGGCTAATGAAAAGACTGTCTAAAGGCACAAACCAAGAGTTAAATATGCTCAGTAAAGCCGACGGAACTGTCAAGGGTGTGTGAATACATCCGAATTGCATGCAAGCACAGCAGAATCGACAGAGTGCAAATACTGAATTGAGTTCTCTCCCATTTTTTAGTGCTTGAATGAACAAACACAGACTAAATTACATCAAAAGGTGCATCTTGCTAAATATGCTAGTACACACAGGTGGTTAGGCCTACCATAAAAAGTTGCGAGAGAAAACAAGCGTGTACCAGTAGAGGATATGTTCTTTCAGTTGTGACCTCCGTCAAAGAAACAAAATCGCTCAGTGTTCTTGACTGAACAACTTTTGTATCCTAAAGGATTCATCTATATTTATTGAATTTATACAGTGAGGAATATGCAGTTTCTAAATACATTCATGGAACATGATCTTTAATTACTATCGTAATGATTTTGGCATAAAAGAAAAAAAACTATAATTCTGACCCATGCAACACATTTTTGCGGTTTGCTATAAATATAGGCATGCATCTGGTTTTGTGGTCCAGGGTCACATGTATGAAATTTTACCGGGTATTTTTGGGTAGTTTCTTTCAGTGAGCTGCTTCTGGTCAGTGAAGCTAAGAGCGAGACGATGTGCCTGGCCTGACAGCTGGCATTCAGTGGGCACAGTCGTGGCATGCGGGGCTGGGGTTGCCAGGCTAAAGCATGTGGGTGTGAAGGCTTACTGCCATCTGGACCTGGCTGCTCCTATGGCCTTTGGTCCAGCAGCAGTGCCCCGAACGCACAGGAGACCGTCTCACAAGCCCCTGCACCATCGCCTGACATAACCTCAGCCCAAAGATGGATGGCACCCACTCTCATAACTGTCACCCTTGGCTTTGGGCTCTCAACGTCAGCCAACTACCAACGATCGGGTTCATTTCCGCTTGGATAGCTGTGACTAATGTGTCGGTCACTTTGGAAGAATGCTGGATATCAAGGCCGTACATCAAAATGGTTTCATTCACAGCGCAATATGAGACGCCCTTCTGAAAGTCGACAGGGTACAATTTAAAAACAGCAGCTCAAATATATTCATTTTTACTTCTATTGGGTTTCTGTCACTTGTCGTTAAAGTGACATATTCCCATAGTCGCACACTGTGCACACAGATGGACCTCCTCAATGTAAGCCAAAAAAGTCAGTGGCTTTAAAATACGTATTTATGTTTACATAAACATATGTACATATGATTTGTTTTGTTTTTTTACAGTGCTGTATTGTGGTTATACCATAACTATATTTTATTAGTAATTAAAATAAAAATGAAAAATAAAAACTTAAATAATACATAAACATAACACCTAACCAAAATAAATAAGTTTCAGTTACGCTAATAAAACATCTGAAAAATAAATAAATTAAAACAAGTTAGGATAGACAAATGATATTTAATATTTAATATGACATTTTAATAAAAAAACATAACATATTATAGTAAAAACTAATTCAAAATATGAGTAAATTCTAAAATAATCTAAAATAAAACAACAAAACAAATAACAATTATTAATTAATTTCCCCTTCTATTCTTCCTTCTTTAACTTGATTTTATTGATCGTTAATTTATATCACCTACTGCAAATATTGTTGGCTCTGTCATGAATAGTTTATTTTGTAGGTTCTTTGGATTAAAGTGTCTGTTAAATGCATAAATATAAATATAAAATGTCCATGAAACTAAAACATCATAATGAGCAAACATCTTCATCACAATATTTTTGAGATGCAGCGAAAAGTTAAGCTAGTTATCGCAATTTAAGCACTTAAAAATGTAAGCTAAAAAGATTCATTTTAATGTTGCTAGTGGACCACACCCTTGAGAAATAATTCATGAAGAAACACTGTTTTGGTTGTTGCCCATCTTCAGGACAAAATATCTAATCCCGCCAGCCTCTCCGAGTCAGAAAATTTGCCATTATTCATGTTTTATGCAAGAAGCTTTCATCAGAAACTGGCGATATTTGAACAGCTACTTTTATTTATGTATGAAATGCAAATGTAGGTGTGTTAGATGTTTGAAGAGGACAGTCTAAGTGAATAATTACTGTCCTTTCCGTGTCTCTTTCAACAGCCCAATGTAATACACTTACACACCCCATATCTATTTTATTCATCTGATAGCGAAGCGAAGCACTAATTGGTATTAAGATGAAGTATAGGGATGAATTTGCACCAGTTTGGACGGTGGGAATATTTCTGTGTGTTGCAGGAAAGCAGGAACGTGTTCAGTCCGCCGGTAATGAGCTTGGAAATTCAGCATGGCTAATGTACTCTTAAATGCTAATTCTGCCCACTGCTTGGCCGCGGCACTGAAAGCGGCTCTCACACACGGCTGGGGCTTGATTAAAATCTGTGTGCGGCCCCGCCGGCCCCCGCCAGATGAGGGTGAATATGAATGAGTGAGGTTCGTCCTCGTGCAGCCGCCGTCTCTGTCCTTGCCTTCACGCCGCGTGTGAGCGGAATGGAGATGAGAGCGAGGAAGACACGCTGGGCAGACGGTCGGAGAGCTGGCCAAAACAAATGAGGAGGGCAAAGCTCAAGCGCCTCGGATCAGAAAGTCAGAAATGGCAGAAACGGATTACCACTGTCCGGACATTATTTAAATTATTTAAAGACCATGCTAATGTGTTCTGTACAGAACCCTAAAACACAATGTGATTATGTACAATATTCAAAATACAGGTAAAACCCCTGCAATTTTTTTTTTATTTTTTTATAAAAATTTAAAAACTAAATTTAAATGTTTTTACTGTAATGTTTATGGTTGAATATTATATATAACTACATGGAAAATGTTTTCATTTGAATACAATGTATTGTATTCTTCAGTGTTTTCGTCATATCAGTGGTGTAGTATGTCCTTTATTATTAAAAAAAAAAAAAAGTAATAAATATTTAACTTTAAAAATTCCCAAATGTATGTATAGAATTCAAGGTATAACGTTCTTTTATGCATTTTGCAGGTGGTTTTATCAAAACATCTTACAATGCATTCAGCATGTACATTATTTATCGGTGAGTTTGAGCAATCAAAGCCATGACCTTGGCATTGCTCTGCCAGTCCAACAACCCTTGCATGTTTTATTCTTTCTCTCTTTTAGATGGAATGGGTATCAGTAACTACCGTGCAAATTGCTAAACATCGCAATATATGTTACGATTCAGTAACGTTTTATGCATCGTTGCATCGATATTATTATTGGATTGTGAGAGACGCAGAGTTTCTGTCCAATTGTAAACTTGCTGGATTCACTTTGGATTGTTCAGTAATTACTTACTCACCCTGGTGTTGTTTTGATCTGACCTTATTTCTGGAACACAAAAGAAGAAAATAAAAAAATTTAAATTAAAAATAATAATAAAAAAAAGTCCTGTAAAATTTACGGTGAATTTGACCATAAAAAATATGGTAAAAACATTTTAGATTTTATAGTTTTAAGTTAAATTTACAGTTACATACTGTAATTACTGTAACTGTCATATACCAACTGTTAAAATACTGAAATCTGTTTTGTATACTGATATCTACCACATGCAGGTGGTGATGAGAAAGTCACATGATAAACCAAAGCCCTTCACAAGCAGGTGACCCCATATAAAGAAGGTGTGTCATTTACACACACACACACACACACACTAAACACCATCATGGTGACTCATCAAAATTAAATATGAATAAACATTAATTAAACAAGATTATATGTGTAACAACGGGGAAGGAGGCATGCGAATCCATGTGCAAGCTTTTTTCGAGATCAGACAGGCAGGCTAAAATACCGGCAAAACAGAACAATGGAGACAAGGCAGAATCGAGATCGAGAAGTCAGGCAGGAATCTAGGCAGGCAGCAAACAATCAAAATACAAGAAAACAGTCCAGGATCACAAATGGGGGAAAAAAAAACATGGGTAAAAATGCTCAGAAATGTTACACATGGAAAACAAGACCTCGCGGTTAGTTTGGCGTTGTGATTGTAATAAACATAAGACAAAAGCTAAGAAGAAACAGTAATTTCAAAGAAAAAACATGAATTTCAAACTAAATTTGAAATGCAATGCAATGAATCATGGGAATGTCAGGTTTTTCCCTGTAAATTTTACAGGAGTTTGCCATTAACCATGTAAAGGTTTTTACCGTAGCATTTTCACCATCTTATTTAAGTTAAAATAACTTGTACTTGTTATACTTGTAGGGCTGGGCAACTTCGGTGTCCTGCAGAGTTTAGCGCTAGCGCTAATCAAACACACCTGAAGAAGCCAATCGATGTCTTAAAGCTCACTAGAAAGTTACAGGCAGGTGTGTTTGATTTGGGTTGGAGTTAAACTCTACAGGACACCGCAAGTTGCCCACCCCTGCTTTAGCATAAAATCGGTTTGATAAGTTGTTATATAAAGCAAAGATATTCCGACATTCTTGTGTGTTTCTTAACTGTCCAAAAGTGTACTTTTTGGATGCCTATGCCACACTACACAAAAGCGTTTGATATGTCCCCAGCCTCCCACACACACACACACACACACATAAAACCTCGGCCGCCTCTTTTTCTGCCTCTCATCAAACTGCAGCCAGCTTGATCCCTGACAGAGCACAGCTCCAGCTCTGGATGCACTACAGACAGCGCCACAAGGAGACACCACCACTGGAGCTTCTCCGCCTGCCAAGAGCTCTGGGCCAGAGAGGCCCCTGAAGGCCCTGGGGTGTGAGAAAGCACTGCATGCCATCCGCGCTTCCCTCCACCAGGCCTCAAAACCATCACCAAGGCCATATCAAAGGCCGTCCCGCTGCGGAACGCCAGCGATACCCTCCCCTCCCCGAGGTGGACGCACTCGAGCTTGTTTAAGTTGCATCGCTGTGCTTGGATGAGCAAGATTTAAATGCCGGTCAACAGAATACATTATTACTGACTCTAAATTTTCCACTGAAATAAGTAGCATCAGTCATTACAGCTGCGGTAAAGAAGAAACTCAAGCACTCCCTGTGCTGGGAAAGCGTGATGAAAGAACATTTCTGAAGAGAAGCATCGTCAGCTTTCCTATTTGTTTTATTTGTTTTCCTCTTCATTTGGTCCTAAAGCATTAGTGAAAAAGAAGTTGATTGTAGCATAATTTTAAAAAGAGCCCTTATGGAAACGGTTTACATTACAAGGGTGGATGCAATGTTTTTAAACATTTGCCAGCGCAAATGTTTAGCGTTACAATAGTACTGTCAGATATGCAGTGTTGAAAATGCATAGACAGAATTCTTTTTGCGCCTGACCAACACAGTCTCAGGACCAATTTGTACGTTTTCGCACGAGGTGGCAAATTCGTGCTGATTCATAGTAATTCATACGACCTCACTCGTACGATTTTGTATTATTTGTCTAAACCCCAGTGATGGGTGGGCTTAGGGATGGGGTTAGGTGTGGGTCATTCGTACAAATTCAAACGAATTTGAGGTTGTATTACCGAGTGAGGTCAAATTTACAATTTAGCCACCTCATAATATATATATACGAATTGCCGTGAGACTGTGAATATGCATTTGTAGGAGTTTCCCTCTCAGAGGCAAAATTAATGTTTTTTTTTAATGGAGTTTTAAACTGAATCACAAAACGCAATTTATTAACATATGCATTTTTTAAATTAGTGGTATTCGCGCCATTACTTAACTCCCTTAATTTTATTTTTTCCACATTTTTGGATTTCCAGAAGAACACATCATTCAAATTAGCCTGGCTTCTGCGACTATTAAGCTCATAAGAGCTTAGTCTGGCCAAGCTACATTACTACCCGCCTTTCGATGACGTATGCGTAGCGGGCGGAACCTGAAGCCACCGTAACCTTCATTAAAGCAGTAGGAAAATGTCTTTACTTACTTTAATTACTTCTGCTCCGTTTTCAAGGAAAAGCTGTCATGAAAATTTCTCGAAAAAGCTGCAACAGCAGAGTCGAATGATTGTTGCTACTCGGTAAATGCCATGTTTGAAATGTTTCCCATTTTTTTGGGAACTGAAATGCTCTAAAATGGCAGCTTGGCTAACTTTGCTCGTGAAAAGAATGCAGCATCAAAGGAAGTATGGGTGGGTCCAGGCTACATCCGAATGCATCCTCAAGCTAATTTGTGTTGTGCTCGCTACATTGCATTGATCGTTATGTAAATTACATGCAGTGTCCGTGTTCTTTAATTTGCGCATTTCGTTGAAATGATTTTGAACCAACTTAAGTAGGATTTCAGTACAAATTTGTCTATAATTCAAAAACAACAACAACAACAAAAAACATATATAGCATACTTAAAATTAACCCATAGCAGATCTACACAGGTGGAGGTGGAGGGTTTCTGAAGCACGCAAAACTGCTACAGGAAGCAATAGCCACATATTTGAATGTTGAGCAGTGAGCTCATTGGCTGCTGATGTGAAAAGAAACAAATCATCTGTGCCGTGTGAAAAATGATGCTATTATATCAGATTGAGCTTGTGTCGGCCTGCACCATCTAGAGTTGAAATAAATAAAATACAATTTTTCACTCTGGATTATAGGTTATGTATATGTTTAGTTTCCTACACAGACAGATATTTTGCTTCATAACACCTAAATATATTGTCAGGAGCCACAGGTATTGATTTGCATTATGCAGATTATTATGATGCAAAAAATTCAACTCTGTGACCATAACACACTAGGTGATTTTCTAAGTCAACTAAAATCTGCAGGCTCTGACTTGACTAATCCAGACTGTAAAAAAATCTTGGCAAAGGTCATGTAGGCTATTCCAGCTTTAATCTTCCATTTTAGTAGATGTTCCAAAAGTTGTTTAGCTTAAAAATACAGCGCGACTTTAGCTTTCCTTTCAGGATAGCATTGCTAGCATGTGCTTTAGAAGCGGCAATGCTGTGAAGCTGTAACCTTTGGCCTCAAGTAGCTGTTACAAATTTCCCACAGAGCGACAACACGCTAGTCGCATAATAAACGACTCCCCAGGACAAAGGAATAGAGATTTATTTGCTGTTGAAAACGTTTAGTGTAGACGCATATGTGTGTCACCACGGGCGCAAGAAAGGTGAGCTGTGAAGACAAAGAGGAACAGCAGAGACTGAACTCTCTTAATATGTCCGAAACAATCTCCGACACTGACTTGGCTGTAATGGCGTTTCCATCACCCATGTTATACTACTCTACTACTCGCCTAGGCCTTTTTATTGCAATTTATTGTTCAGGAAATGGCAACATGCACTTAATATAGATTGGAATGTCTACACTTTTAATACAGTTCCCAGAAAGCTTTTCAATCATGTATCAACTTTCAGTGTTTTCATTTTTTTTTTTACTTTTACATTAGTAGAGCTGACAGGGGTTGTGACGCATATGTGGTGTCACATAAAAGCAAACTGCAGGTGTGCTGTGGTCGCTTAAATATGGGATTTGGCGCATAAGAGTGATGAAAAATGAGCCACTTGGGTCTATCTATCTATCTAGATACTATGCTAACATTGCAGTATTTAGAATATGTTAATTAATAATTTAGTCATTTATAGTCAAAGTTTTAAGGTCCATAGTTTGCTCCAGCCTTTTAGTTCAGGCCCACGTAGTTATCGTCTGGTTAAAGATGCGATGAGTTAGTGGTCAGAGTTTGATGAATCACGATGGGGGCTAGAAGACTCCAGATGTGAGCCAGATTAACATCTGCTGATGAGCAAGATAAAACTACTAAACGTGAGTCTAATTAAAACACAGTAAATGGGAAGCCAAATACCTTTTTAGATGACTGTTGAGATAATCTACAGCGATTGTTCCCTTTCATTAAATTAGTTCCCTTCAATTTACATGTAATGTTTGAATTATTATTATGACAACTTCATTCAGCATTGGCATTTCTATCACAATCTGGTGAACCATCAGTTGGGTTCTAAAGCTTCAAGAAAGTCAATAACTTCAAGGCCAGCATCATATTCCTCTTATCGTGGCTATGATTTAAATCAGAAGTTAAACCCTTACAGTTACACAAATCTATATTACATTTAAAGCCTTTAATCCTAATATAAATAGTCATATAAATATTTATATCGCATCGATGTCCTCTGTGTCATTAATTAAACCACCTGACTAGAAAAGCCAAGTTAAGCTTCCATGAATATCGTCCATCACGTACACGTGACAGAATGGAGAATATATTATTTCATCACCCTTAGCCCTGCTAAATGCATTAGTCTTCATGTTTTAATAACAGGGCTAATTGTCTTTATTCTTTCACGTTGGACATGTCCACAAGCTGTGAAACGTCTTTTCGGAGTTGTCATCTTGATCTAAATGCACAGATTTCAGCGATGGCAACAGTTTAAAGTAATTTACCTCGGCATCCTCTGTATCATTATTGTGCATCAAGGGAGGTAGGAGTTTTGCTTCGCCAGAATCAGACTTGGCTCCTATACTTAATCAATTACCACAGGAGGCCAGAAGGCTTCGACGTGAGAAACTGTAGGGAACAGAATCGACTGTGTGGTTCACAGAGCCATTCTTTCATCTGCTAGTTTCTCTCAGTATCATTGGCATGCCGATACCGAGTCTGATCTCAGTTCAGGCCTCACTTATAATTGCCTCATTTATAAAATAGTCCCGATTTTCACTGGTCTTTAAGCGCTGATGACTCAAACAGAAATCTATGAGGCATGCAGGGGTGATGGAGGGAAAATGCACGCCACTTATTTGAGCTTTTGAAGAGACAAACCCGTCCAGTCTAATGATCAGCTGCCTTGAGAGTGAAGTAACATGGATTTGGATTTAGTTTGAACCGTTCTAAATTGGATGTAGAAATATCTATCTATCTATCTATCTATCTATCTATCTATCTATCTATCTATCTATCTATCTATCTATCTATCTATCTA
>JAUMHR010000082.1:12312104-12324597 GCA_032361145.1 Enteromius fasciolatus
CTTGGCTCCGAAGCAATATCTAATTAGTGATTGCACCTGTGTCTGCTTATATCCGGTACGCCGGCTAGGGCAGGTGTAGCGTGCAATTACTATTGCCAGTCAGAGTAAAATCTGATTGGCGTTTTCTCAATCTTAGAGCAAATCGGGGCTCCTGAAGTACATGACCCAATCTGTCGTTCCGACATAACGTCGGAGTGGACGACAGATAAGGGAACACAGCAGGTTTCTACGGACGCTTCCACATAGACTGTGAAAGTTTTTTTTTTTTCTCGAATATTTTCAGTTTCACAATGTGAAAAACAGGCTGTAGAATTATATATGAGCATTAAATCAGATGACCAGAGCAACTGCTGTTACAAAAGCATGACACGTTGGCGCTAAAAACTCAGAAGACTGTATTGAGCAGAAGCATAAAAACACCAATAGAAAACTCGGTTATCTGTACTATTCGCATCACGCTTTGTGTGAAATGACCTTTAAACATACCCCAAATAAGGCTCTCAAACTTTACGCCTGATTGTTTGATGGATAATAATACGCAAGTTCAATTTTGAGGGTTGATTCCTTTAATATTGGCACAGGAAATGCAGAAAATGTCTGATTATAGGCCATTAAATGGCACATGAAAAATAGCTTTGCCACGGCAGAGATTTGGCATGCTTTATTGGACAAGGTGATTTGGACCAGTGGTGGGTAAGCAGGATGCTGAGATGAAGTGCGGGGGAGGAGTTTTGGGTTCTAATTACCAGCAAGTGAGCAGTGTGCAAACAACGGCCTCTGAATGAATTGTTGGCAAATATTGAAGGACTGACCAGTGGAATAAGATTGATAGGAGTGCTTTAAGAGGGATGCTGCAAATTAAGGCTCTTTCAAATCACCCTTTTCTCTTCACGATGGCTTGGCCTCCTTCCGTACCAATCCCTCTGAAGGACTTCCTTTACAAAAAGCTGTCAGTCTCTGAAAAAAAATAAGGGAGAGCACTTCCGAAAGGGCAGAGTGGGTGAGGGGTCAGAGGTTAACTGCCGCTCGGTTGAATGAATGGAACTTTGAGGACAAGTTTAAAGCTTGGGTACTGGAAAAACAAAGAAAAATGAGGAGGTCAGATGGTGGACAGGAAAGCAAGAGATTTTCCCACTACTTTAATTAAAGAAAAACTGTACCAAAAAAGTTTGATTCGATATATTAATCTTTAAAATAATGACAAATCTGTACTTTAGTTCACAAGTCAATTTGTGTTCCTCATGGGATGTACAGTATTTCCAAGATATTCAATGCAACTTATAAGAGTTGATAAAAAGTTCCAATGAATTGGAATGTGAAAGTAAGAAGTAACATGTATACATATATAAAGTTGGATTTCATGCTGATTTACAGTACGCCAGTTTTTGCAGTATGCTTTATGCTTGTGGTCTTCAACAAGGCCCATATTGTCAACAAAATCTAGTCAATGCAATCAATCCTTTTATCTATTCCCACCAAGTAGCTTAACCTCTCACACCTGGGATATTTTATCGATGTCATGTTCTCCGGGCGCAAAGCACAACTGTATGCGACGTCCCTCCGATTGTCTCCTGACCTCATTCTGACTCTACCTTTGCATTTTTCAAAGAAGAGCCCAGAGGCATTGAGAGATGCAAAAGGGCTACAGGGGTCTGTAGAATAATCATCAATAACCCTCTTAAAGACAGAGAGTAAAAGGTGGGTGGACGCTGTTGTCGATGGATGTGAGAAGAACTTCGGGGGGAGGAGGAACCATTTCCCTAAAAAGCCCTTGTGCTATTTTGAAAACCGTTTCCACAGGCTTTAGTAATTCATGGCCAGACTTCGGCGAGAAAAAGACACATTTATCACCTGGACAAGACAGTGGTGCTGCTTGGGTAAGAAGGATGAGTATCCCTGGTGGAGTAATGGGAGATTGTCATGGTGCGTGTACACACGGGCGTCTCTGACTTTTGCGTTTTTAAGATGGGTGATGTGCGAATGAGATCTATGTCTGGCCGATGTGTGGGAACCAAAAACAGCTGTTTTCCAAGGGTTAATGAGGCAGGCATTCCTTTAGCAGAGACTCCTTTATCCCAAAAGGGCTTTCGAGAGGGACGTTGGCCTTATCGCCTTTGAGGTGCAGTTTACAGTGTAAACAGTGGACATGCAATGTATCTACCAATCGTTTTTTAAAATTTGGTGAAAGATTGGTGTTTTTGCAGTGATGTGGAAGAACTGTTTCGGATTCCCAAAAGAAAATTTCAGTTTTAAAAATAAAGGTTCCAAAAAAGGTGTTTTTGCAGTGATGTCATAAAAAGACACAAAGAAGCTATAGTTAAAAGTCAGTTTTCATAAGAACCATTTTATCTTAGTGTCATAAAACATTCTAATAATCTAAAGAACCTTGTTCTTATATATATATATATATATATATACTGTATATATATATAGACATACAAGGAATCATTTTTATTTAATCTTAAAGGCCTGTGCACACCAATGCGTTTACACACAGTGTCGAAGTGTCAAAGCGTCTTAAAAAAAAATCTTGTTTTTTGGGATGACGCACAATGTTAAAAATTGGTCGACCAATGAGATTGCAGCCTTTGTTCACATGCCTAGAGCTGCTGAAGCTACAGTACACAGCTTGGTGGCGCTCAAGCACAAAACGGTCTTGCTGAGCACAAAAATTAAGTAAATGAAGAAGATTGCACCATGGCAAAATGAATGTAGAACTGCTGGTCTCGGATGCGCCGTTTCTTTTCAGCCTCACATTTCTTGAAAAATTTTAGAATATTTTCTACAGTTGGAATAAACAATAGAAACTGCAATTTGTAAATGTCAGTACAACTAGTGCATAGTTTCCAACATTCATGGTTCATCCTATAATTAATTCTTTAGCAAAGCTGATGAATATCATAATCCTTCACCCACTTTTTACATCTACAAGGTCTCAATATATCCCCGGTCTCGTGACCAAATGCACATTGGGAATTTGTATGCCAAATTGGGTCTTGGTTTTACCCTTTGAATTCTTGTGTGACCCGCACTATTCCTAGACATGCAATCCATTTCTTTGGAAGCAGATGATGTTAAATCCCATTGGGATTAGATTCATTTCTATTCAGTTATAGCTCGAATTCTTCGCTCAGTGCCTGTCAAATGTGAAAAGCATTGTTGGAGAATGTGTCTGCGGCAATTGTCTCCAATTGGATGGATCAGGCCTAAGAGCCATTTGAATCTAAACCAGCGTTAAACACATTGAAATTGGGAACACATTGGGGAGTCACGGACAACTGCATGCATGGAAAAATGTGAGGTTTTGTCAGGATGTGGACATTATTTTTGCCCTGTTTTTGAATTTCACAAAACGGTTTTATTTTTTTATTACAATAAATGGTCTTGGAATTCTACACTGAGTGACCCAACTCTAACCTATAACTTCAGTATCGTCATCTGTTATTTAAACAAACAAACCAAGAACAACTGTCTATTCTCTTCCTGACAACTTACTGTATACAGCAAATTATGTGTTTCAGAGAGCAACAAAAGGTGGATTAAAGCTGAGATACGCCAAAAAGAATGAGAAATGGAAGCTTTAAATACTGTTTTTGGTTCACACCACCAACCACAATGACAGCACACATACACAGACACACACAAATCCTCAATTAAAGGCCAGGTCTTGGCCTGTCTTGCTGGCAGTGCAGTGTTAACTTAATGCAGCGTGAAAAAATCATTATGCTGCACCACAGATGGGTCCAGTCAAGCAGAGGGACCCTTGTGCTCCTCTCAGATGGACATTTGACCATGAACCCTGCTAAAGAGACCATAGCTGAAAGACTCACTGTGCAAACCTGACACCACTGAGAAATCATGGGCTAGTATAGATAGCAAGTAGGTGGGCAGTTAAATCTGACTTCTTTGAAATTACTAAAAGTTTTCCCAATGTGATGTCCTTGATAACCTTTCCACCTCACCGGCCTTGGGGGCCCAAGCATCAAAGGACACTTAAACATGTTTTAAGGCACTATAAAACTCAAAAATGTAAAGCACATGCTTTCTGCCATTTTACAGTTTTATTTCAGTGTAGGAAGCACGTTCAATTTAAGCTTTTAAAAACAACTAAGTGCCTGAGAGTGGATTGTATGAAATCGTATAAATTTATACGAATTAGTCACTTTGTACTATATATATATATATTATAGGTTACCAGTGCAAAACTTGCCACCTAAACGATAAAGTGCACTAAAAGAAAAAAAAACAAAAAAAACAAGTTGATATTAGTCAGTAGTCAAATAGTCAACAATAGTTGGCCCAAAAATGAGTGACTTCTGACAATATATAGAGATCTTGTGAAGTGAAACAATCAGTCTGTGCAAGAAACGGAACATTATTTACAATATTATTACCTGTAATCCAGAGGGAAATAGACAAATCTGGTTTTAGACAAATCATACAAATCGTACAAGTGAAATTAGCATGAATTTTCTTACTTTGTACTAATAAATATGTATTGGTTGTGAGACTGTGTTGGTATTTACTATGTATATTTATTAGACATACAGTATATAGATACAAACACATGAATGTCTGTATATGTGTATGTATATATATACATATATATATATACATATATGTGTGTGTGTGTGTGTGTGTGTGTGTGTAAGAATATGAATATAGAAATGTATAACGTATTTTCAAAATATATGCTGTATGTGTGTGTATATGGATAATAAAATATGTAAATATATAGAATGTAAACGAAGAGTTTTATTTGTATTTGAGCGTATTGGTGGCTCAAAGGTTTTGGGTTTGAGTCTAAATGTTTGCTCAGTTTAGTTTCCTGTTTAGACGTTTTAGTCCAATTTGAGGAACTGGTTCAACTAGTTTGCTAAAAAGAACCGATTCAAAGATTGATTTGTTTGTGAACCAGACATCTCTCAAAGAGTCTCAGAATTCTTGCACAGTCACTTCACAAGACTTTAATATATCCTCAAGAGCCACAGGGACTACTTTAGTGTTGTCTGTATGTGCTTTTTTGACTTTCAAAATGCCGGTTGACGCTGACTTCTATTTTATGAATCATCATGCTTCAGCAATTTTTTTGCCTTGAAAAATAATTCACCTAGATCACAGATAGCCTGAGGGATAGCAAGTTTACATTATCTATTTGCACCTTTTTACTTTTTCTTTGTATGTGATTACTTTTAATGATATATGGTTGAATTCTACTGTTAAATGTACTAACAAACATTAGTGGGAAACTAAAATATACTTGTATACTGTGCCTTATCAAATATCAATGAAGGAATTTGGATTTGATTTGCTGTATAGCATCATGTTTCACAGCGAAGTGCTTATATCCTCGTCATATCTCTACCTCGGCTATGCTAAATCAACTCCGCACCTGGCAAAACACACAGTGTCATGTAGTACACTTAGTGACTAAGGCATTTTTATTTTCCAGCAGCACTGCATTTGAACCCTAATGTTGTCTCAGTGAACCTATGAGACAGCTCTGCAGTTTACAATTCGGGCCAAGATGGTTGAGCGCTACTTTATTAGCTCGTTGGATGGTTCGAGTGTTTCCATAAAAGTGAATTAAAGCCTACGTCATCTGAGTTAAATTTTATTTACAATGACTTTATGTAGTTTGTTTGTCATTTTACACAGTGCATGATTGTTAAGGGAAGCTTATTGACTGCATTTCTGGATTTCAACAGCATTTCCATGTAAGTCCCGCTGGTGTTTAGCCACTTGGTGGCAAAGGTGGGTCACATTTCACAGTTACAGGCTTTGGAGGAGTTTTAGGTCCCACAGCAGGGATAGGATAATAACTTTTGCATGTAAACCTTGTTTTGCATTGATATATCCCTACGCAGAATGCTATATAACTGTCATGACTGGGAAAGACCCAGAAAGTGGTTCTGTGTATGAATGTGTCCAAATGCTCAAAATAATTGCTGTTTTGTCCTTTGGTGTGTGCCAGCAAAAGCAGAAGAGCGAGGCATTGCTGTGTGCCTCCAGATACTGTAGGATCGCAGTTTGATCAAAAGCTGTATAAGTGAAGCCCAGTGCTGCTTTAATAAGTCTGTAAGGATAATATATCATGACTCCATCATGGGAGGTCCAGAGATTCTGGATTTTAACAAACTAATTGGTTTCTTGTATTTGTTCTCTGGTTTCTGTGTTTGAACAACCCTCTAATACATCAAAGTGGATTGGGGTGTCTTTTGTGAGTTGAAAAATATATGTAATTATTATAACTGCATGCTTGAATTGGTTGTCAGAAGTGAGGTTACATAAAAGTATTATAATGTAATGGCAAGTATAAAATAAGGTAACATTTTAAAATTAAAAGGTATAAATTATATAATATATATATATATATATACATATATATAGTAACTGCTTGTTTTCTAATTAAAACTAAATAAATAAACTAATAACATTAGCGTCTTCATTTTTTATTCATTTTCTTTTTATTTATTAAACATGTTCTATTATTTTTTTGTTTTCCTTTTTATATAATAATAATAATAATATTTAGAGTAAAGCAGTTTCTGTATTCACTATTTTAAATACTTTTTGAAAAACAATATTTAAAATATATATTTATTGCATTATTATAAATGTATTGTTTTTATTTATCGTAAAACTATTTTATTTTAAAAAAATACATGTTGTATTGTAGAATTTACAATATAATGTTATTTACATTATCATAATGCATGTATTTAATTAAACATTTACAATATAATTTAACCAACCCTTACTTACATATTAATATTATATTATACTATTATAGCATCAAAAGTTGTTTGTGTATGTGAGTGGTTGGAAAATGTAATATAAAGCAATGTGTTTTATCTATAGTTAAATATTTGAATGTTGAAATATATTTATCATATATTTACAAATACATGTGCAGAATGTATACTATACTAATATTAAAGTTAAAAGAGCT
Organism: Enteromius fasciolatus; assembly: GCA_032361145.1. Lineage (NCBI taxonomy): Eukaryota > Metazoa > Chordata > Actinopteri > Cypriniformes > Cyprinidae > Enteromius > Enteromius fasciolatus. The sequence continues at coordinate 12,319,057 of JAUMHR010000082.1, forward strand.
GCATTATCATCATTTCTGCAATTCACATATTTTTATATGTCATATTGTTATATGTATTATATGTATATGTGTTATTTGTATATAATTATATAAAAATATATTTTTTAAAAACAACATCATACATATTTCTTATAATGAACATTATTCCATTTAAATTACCTTCATAATATAATTAACACTTACAAGTTTAAATGTTTTGACTAAAACATTAAAATTAGTTAAAGGATTAAATTACACATATTCTAATATTCCCAGTATTTTATTAAAAGAATGCGTGGATCTGCATTTCCAGCAGCCATCTATCAGCTACAGCATCTGTGATGAAGAGAAGGAGTTGACGGTGTGAATCCATCACGATTTGCATTTTCTCCTCCTCCTCTATATACGAGGTGTGATTTGTCAAAGCAAAAAGCCACTGATGAATTGAGAGTAACAGGAAAGATTAATTAATTACCACATAAGTGTTTAGATAATGACGACTCATCCAAACATGGATGACTCAATAACTAGATCAGAAATTAAATCCCACTGCAAACTAATTACTCCTGCGATTCTAGGAAGTGCTTCCTATTTTCTCCTGAATGTCCATCCGTTCTGAAGGCCACTGCACAAACTCTCTGTTTATATTTGCACAATGCAGACGCAGATATTGCTGACACTGAAAGCTAAGATATTATGCTTGCTGTGCAGCAGGATTTTTCTGGATTTTTCCATTCAGGTAAGCACTTAATAAAGTCTTTTGCTGCTCAAGTTGTTGTTTTCATTGTGTGCTCATGAATCAGGCCTGCAGACTCTCTGCGTCACTCCTCTAGAATGTCAGCGATGAGACAAAACAGCGACACTGAATAAATTGACACACATACTTTCTATGACTGAAAGAAGTCAGTTTTAGATAAAGTTTACTACAGATTAAAAACTGTATTATAATTACTGTACAGCAATGCTTCGCCACCCATTAAATAATGAATCAATCAATCCAGTACAGTATAGGAAGTACACAAGAGTAAACATTAAAACTGATGAAATAGAAGATGGATGGATGGATGGATGGATGGATGGATGGATGGACGGACGGATGGATGTGTAGGTGGGTAAATGGTTGGTTGAGTGGATGGGGGGATAGATGGATGGATGAATGAGTAGGTGGGTGGATGGTTGGGTGGATGAGTAGCTTGGTGAATGGATGGGGGGATGGATGAATGAGTAGACTAGTGAATGGTTGATTTGATGTTGCGATAGATGGATGGATGAATGGATGAGTAGGTGGGTAAATGGTTGGTTGAGTGGATGGGTGGATGGATGGATAGATGGATGAATGAATGAGTAGGTGGGTGGATGAGTAGCTGGATGAATGGATGGATTAGTGAATGGTTGATTGGGTGGGTGGATGGATGGATGGATGGATGAGTAGGTTGGTAAATGGTTGGTTGGGTGGATGGATGGATAGATGGGTGGATTAATGAGTAGGTGGGTGGATGAGTAGATTAATGAATGGTTGTTTGGGTGGGTCGATGGATGGATGGATGAGTAGGTTGGTGAATGGTTGGGTGGGTGGGTGGATGGATGGATGGATGGATGAGTAGAATAAAAATTCTGTTTTCAAAATCAACGTTTTGGGGAGTTGGCCATAGCAGTTTACAGCCACTTTATAACAATAGCACTGCCTTTTAAAGCACTTATTACAAAATGTATAGATTTTAAAATACTGTACTTCAGTGAAAACTGAATGTAATAGTATAAATTCAATGAAACAAAATAATAAAAAAATAAATTTATCTTTGGGATCTTTAAAATAACTATAAGTTAATTTTAATTACAATATCTGTGAAATATTATTTAAATTTACAAACATATCAAATAAACAAAAATGTAGCACAAATATACTAAATATATAATGTAATTTATATTGAAAATGCAGATTTTATGTATTTAACTATACTGTACAGTATTTGTAATTACAAGTTCCCAATGATAAAGTTGCATGTAAAATAATAAATAATGCACTACAGTTCAAATTATAATCAAGTATTTTACCCATGCTTAAGTACACATCATAATAAGTGTAGCCCTTCTTCTTTAAAACAACAAAAGACAACTACTTTACTAGGCTATGACTAAACTTTTTAATTTCACTTTTAAAAAGTCTACTTAAGTGTGTAAATAAACATGACATGCTTCTCTTTAAGTCACTTATGAAGACCATTTATTTCACTTATATGAACTGCAAGAACAGTTTAAAAAACAACTTCTAATATCTGAAGTATAATTTTTTTCACCATAAGCGATTACCAATTAGCCAATCAGTGGAAACCGGCCTTGCCTCAGTAAACTACCTCAGGCAGCTCTAAACATTTTTTTCTCAGGGGTTTAGTGTTTTGTTTATGAATGTTTTATGCTGAAATGTGTTAATTTTGTCTCCACCCTTGTATTGTCACACACACACACACACACGGCTGTGGCGTTTCTCAACGATGTGTGTGGACAGAAGAGGAAATGAGAATGAATTATCCGAAGAGTGTTTCTCTCAGCGTGGCCAAACGCAATGCATCTCAATGCACAGCGCTCTCAGCCTGTGTTTGGACAGGTGTGTTTGTGTTTGGACCTTGTCCTTTTGCCCTGTCAAAAAGGTAAGTCAAAGGAGCTCATCCGTCAGATATAGCGCTCCCTTTAAAAGCCACCATCAGTGGTTTTCCGTTCACGTGTTTCACCAATCAAGCTAACGGCTAATCAGGTGAAAAGTAGTCGTGTATCGACTTCAACGGAATGACCTTTATATCTCATTTCACGGCTAAAATCGATGTATAAAAGGCTTAATATGCTGGCTTTCTTCAAGCACACATGGAGGGCTGACTGCAACAAAAAGCAGACTCTGGCGCTGAACAAAACCTCCTGCTGCTAACACCCCTGAGCGGACAGCATGTCATAGGCGCCTCAGGAGACAGCATTCAGGCTCTGTGTCGTGTTAACAACAGCTCGACACATGTATGGCGGTATAACCAAGAGGAACTGATGGAAGATGAGGTGTAGGTGTGTTTTGGCTTTAAGTATGCTGCTAGCTTAGCTGTGGCTGCTAGTGAAGTGTATGCTATCTATGAAAAGATTGAAATAACTTTTATTTGTAGTTAACATGATTACTACAGTAAATCAACTTGGCTAATATTTCAACCCGATCTTACAGCAATTCATTCATATTTTATGAGGTGGCTTATTAATAATTATTTGTATGACCTCACTCGTACAAATTCAAATAATTTCTGCTAAAACGTACGTAGGCTACAAGTTGCCAATTCGTGTAAATTTGTACAAATGACCTACACCTAACTCCGCCCGTAAACCTTACCTGTCTCTAGGGTTAATACAAATCATACAAAATTGTATGGGTGAGGTCGTATAAATGTGTATATATATATATATATATATATATATATGATGTACAAATAAATATGATGATTGTTTCAATCATTCAATATTAATAAGTTACTGTATATCGTGTTTGACTTTTAGATTTAGTCAGTAGTAATCTGATAAGTATCAATGTTATTTTGGCATTTATTATTATTATTATTTTATTTTATTTTGAATTGCCATTTTAATTCAAACTTTTAGTCCTTTTATGTTCTAATGTCATTGTTATTTATTATTTTTTTGTATTTATCAATTTTAGCTATTATGCCACTCTCTGATTTACTGCCATCTAGTGGTCTGGATGTATTATCATGCAAAGCAATAGTCTTCAATAAATGCAGACAGTAAAAAGGCAACAATCACATTAACAATGAATGATTTCTCCTGGATACAATGGTGTCAAATATTAGGAGAGTTTAGGAGTGACTAGTACAGTATTCACCTGGTCATGTGATTCTAATATGTCTGTGAACATGTCCTCAGCCTACGCTAACCGGCTTTAATAACATTACTAATATGACTAAAGTGTACATGATGAACACGCTTCTCAAAAATACCATTCATTTCTTCCTGTGTAAAGATTTTAAATAATGGAGTTCACTTTTAAACACACAATTATCATTCCCATCAGCAGTTGTTATATTTCCAGGTTCATCAAATTGTAATAACTTGCTCTGTATCTGAAATGACTTTCCTTTATTGCTGGCGTCACCAAGTGTGCTCGTTTTTCAACCACCTGACTCTTCAATCTGTATAAATTCAGAAGGATAAAATTAAGCACTTTTTTTCAAACCCTTAATCCTTTTTCACTCAGAAATAGGCCACCGAATGGAAATAAAATTGCTTGCGAATGCCGTTAGATGTTGACTTATTCATCTTATTAGTTAGTGTGAACTCAGCAGCCTTACATGGACTGGGTTATTCAAGCTTTTTAACCTAACAATGAGTGTCACATCTCTCACACCTTCAGCCGTCGGTAAATGAATGTGCCTCAGGACCAAACTATTTTTTTTAAATTGTAATCCAATGATGTTGAGAAGAACATTATTATTAGGAGGAGTTATTAGAGTCCATTCACACACTGGCCTTTATCAAGGTTTGAGATAAATCAAACACATGTCCTGGTAACTTCAGGTTCATGCGCTGTTAATGAGAAAGCTGCTGTTCCTCTCCGCTCCACTTATTTGAACAGTTTTTTTTTTTTCACTTCTTTTCCGGCTGACCTCTCCCAAACTGCCTGGCAGATTAGTTCTGGGCTCCCTCGGGGAATACAGAGGGCCAGTGTTGCAAATTTGTCACCCAGAGTGTTAAAAATCCCAAAGGAATGTTAATCTTTCTGGTCTCCTCACACACTCCAGTAATCCACATACTGCCTCCAAGAAACCCGGCTGCCCTATTCCCATCGGCTGGCCCGTGTAACAACACCACTGCAAATCAAGAGCTTTCTTCAACTCTCAATGCCTGCTGAGTAACACGTTTCAGAAACATAAAAACCATAATAATACATAGGCTTCGAGGTTCGCTCGAATTGATTTGTTAAAAACAAAACAGGGATGACAATAGGTCAGCGCCAGCCAATAAGATTGTTGTTAGGGCTTTAGCTCCGCCCATTACCACAGAAACTGGCAGTAGTAAAAGCTGAAGAATTCCAAAGGAGCTTATTGTGATGACACTTCCATATTGACAGGAAAATACAATAAAGAATATTGTTTAAACGTAGCGCACTAGTTCGATATCTTTTTTTCAGTGTGTGAGTCAAAGAGTCAACGACTCTCAATGCGCCTTCACACTACAGTTTTTGGTGCGTCAACTACAGGTCCATTACACTACGCATCCATTAAGCATTCAGTTTATTGTCAGTAACTGTAACAGCATTGTAATGATAATTGTTTGATAATTATTTACTGGAAAAAAATAATGCCGTTAGTAATGCAGTTTATTTATAACGCTGTTATATGACCACAGATACTGAAGGTAAGTATATTCACCTCTTTTTGGATATTTCTAATATAAGCTTCTGTCTATGAAAAGAAAACAACAACAACAACAACAAAAAGGTTATATATATATATATATATATAATCCTAAGTACACAAATCATATGATTCATCTTCCTTTTACCTACAAACGGTATCA
>JAUMHR010000082.1:12348119-12367258 GCA_032361145.1 Enteromius fasciolatus
ATTGATTTGATGGATTTCTTATGGGAATGGAGGTTTACACCATTAACGCAAAATTAACACAAATTTCCATTACATCTATAAAAACAGCACAAGGAATGTATTCATCATGAGATGTCTCTGTTTAGATCTTTACAAGTCCTTCCAAGTCCTTTATCTTTGCCCCACTGAGATGTTTTTATTTTTTATTATAAGTTTTTATTTATTTATTTTTTTAAACAACACTATTAACAGGACACACCTGCTTTGAAGTAACCTTGACTTGGAGTTTTCATAGGTTCAATAGCCAAATAATTAATTATATGCTTTTATGCCATATATAATTGCTTTCGCACATTGCTTTTCTGCATAGCAGAAAAAAGATACACTTTAGAAAAGTACACCTGGATAATTATCATGTTGTTTTATTTTATTATTTGATATTTCTTAGCAACTCAAGATTTAAAAAATGCTTTAAACAAATGAAAGTTTATTTTTCTGCAGTTCTGCAGAGATTCTAGCTGTCAGATTAAACACACATTCCTGCCTCAGATATGTAACAGCTGTTGTTCTCTCTGTGTACACTTCTCCGACACGGACAATTAATCACTCTTAAGCAGCGAATCGGTCTTCAAAGGTGCGTTCCTCACCTTATCTTTTCACTGTAATGACCTGCGTTGTGTCATCTTCAGCTCACACCCCGCTGCCACAGCTGTCCGACACGGTCGTCTTTATGACTGATTGATAGATGTGCTGGAAATAAGAAACGGATATAACGAGGTCTTTCTTTTTTCGGGGTCTGTAAGAAAAAGTAGTCTTCTCATCTTTTTCACAGTCCTGAAACAACCTCTCAAACACAAGTCCTTTAATGAAAAAGGTTGTTGGAAAACTACTTGACAGATGCTGACCAGAGGGTGTCTGCTATGTTTTGAGTTTATCTCCTTGTTTAAAATTGATAACCCCATCCAGTCATCTCCGAGCCAAATAAGGAGGGATATTGAGTGTCCTATCATTCAAGGGAGGAGTTCTCAAGTATTGCCAAAGACAAGGTTCATTCCTATTAGAAGCTGTTTGGCTTGGCTCTGTTTTAAGTTCAGTTGTTCAAGCCAACGAGTACATCTGCACACCGCACCTCCCCGTACCTGTCCAAAACATTGCACACTATCCATTAGAGAGTTGTCACAAATTGTAAACTCCGAAAATTATTAATGTTTTAGTGCTGCCAAATGATTAATCACATCCAAAACAGGTTTTTTTGTTTACATAATATATGTATGTAAGCTCTGTATATTTAAAAACATATATAATTATATATTTATATATAATATAAAATATAAGAATATAAATATATAAATGTACACTACCATTCAAAAATGTGGGGTCAGTAAGATATTTAATGGTTTTTAAGATGTTTATTCTGCTCATCTAGGCTGCATTTATTAGATTAAAAATCCCCCCCAAAAAATGTATCTGTAACGCTCGCGACCTTTGCTTCTCAGCGGGCAGGAGGAGGCACGGAGACAGGAACTCGATGAAGAGCGCACATTTGTGACCCTGGACCACAAAACCAGTCTTAAGTCGCTGGAGTATGTTTGTAGTATGGGTCAAAATTATAGATTTTTCTTTTTTGCCAAAAATCCTTAGGATAGTAAGTAAAGATCATGTTCCATGAAGGTATTTAGTCAATTTCTTACTAAAAATATATTAAAATTTTTGATTAGTAATATGCATTGATAAGATCTAATTGCGACAACTTTAAAGGTGATTTTCTCAGCATTTAGATTTTTCTGTACCCTCATATTCCAGATTTTCATACAGTTGTATCTCGGTCAAATATTGCCCTATCCATCCAAACGAAAATGGGAAGCTTATTTATTCAGCTTTCAGATCATGTATAAATCTCAATTTCTAAACACTTATGACTGTTTTTGTTGTCCAGGGTCACATTTAATAAATGCTGACGAAAATGTCAATGCAGACAATCACCAGGACATACTTTAATGATGGAAAATTGACACAAGACAAGGCATGAAATAAATACAAGGGCTAGTCAAGACAAGACATGAAACACCTGGAGAAACACGGCTGGGGAAGGATGAACAAAATGATGGAATTACAAACGGGGTAGACACACATGGAGAATGACATGACCACACAAAGCACATGGAAGAAAATCAAAACATAAACGCAAGGGACACCTGACGGTGTGACAGTAATATTGTGAAATATTATTTTAATTTAAAATAAGTGTTTTCTGTGTGAGTATATTTTAAAATGTAATTTATTCCTGTGATACAAAGCATCATTACTCCAATCAGTGTCACATGATCCTTTCAGAAATCATTCTAATATGCAAATTTTTTATTATCAGTGTTGCAAACAGTTGAGTTTTTTAGGATTCTTTGATCATTAAAATATTAAAAAGAAAGCATTTATTTAAAATGAATAATAATGTTCAGAACAACTTTTACAGTAGTTTACTGTTTCACTACTGTTCAAAAGTTTAGGATCAGTACATTTCTATTTTTTTCTTCTTTGAAAGAAATTATATTTTAGAACATATATACTGTATGTGCATGCACTTTAAATATACATAATAAATATACACAATACACATACATATATTGTGTAAACAAAAGCTTTTATTTTGGATGCGACAGCTAAATACTCTATTACTGTTATTATTTCTTTGTCATGTTATTTTTGTAGACCAAGGATCTGTTTACTATAACACCAGGACCATGAATTAAAGTCAACAGGGTCCAATTTTATTCATGCTAATATAATACACAAAAAAAGACTCATCAATCACAACAGATCAAAACTAAAATGGTTTGAATGCTGAATGACTGAATGCTCATACAGTGCATCCATTCATAGTCAAATATAATGTATAGGTCAAATTTGTGAAAGGTTGCACTGAGTTTATCTTTTCTCGACGGAAAGTAAATCAAAACGTCTCTTACGAGAGTAATTTATGTGTCCCTGCTGGCAAATAAAGCGATGCTCCCTTTTGCATCCGTAACATTACCAGCTGGAGTTGCCTTCTTTGGAAGAAATGGTGCCAGAACAACATCAAGTATTAATCACACCATGTCCTTTCCCTGACACCATTCCAAATGCCTTGTTGTTCACTTAGCGCATAACACTCAGTTGCTACGCCGAGCAATCCATCCTTTTGAGAGGAAAGTAATCTGACTTATGTTTGTATAGCATTTGATGGGGTCTAAGCGAAGGCAGCCTGGCATTTTATGTCCGCTTTTCCACCTAAACAAGGATGAAAAGCAATTTATACCGCAAAAGCTAAACTATGCCCATCATGTCTGCACATTTTCCTACTCAGAGAAAGGTTACCTTGTAAAGAGGTACTGCTCTAGAGCCATGAGAATGACTGCGTCCTTTCATGTGGTGACAGATAGCTATCAGTACTTCAAAAGTTAGAGCCGGAACAATTTACGTGTTGTTTTTGGAGGAGGTTTCTGTCATTGGAATACCAAGTGCATTATTCATTCACGGCACCAATAATAATATGGCAGGTTCCACATGTTTAAACATATAAAAAGGTTGTGAACAGCCCTTTTGAGGCCCTCTTTTTTTCTGGCTGTTTAGATCATTATCATGTACTGGGGCTTAAAACTCAGCGTGAAATGTTGTTTGCAACCCATTTTGCTTCAGTAATCTAATTTAATCTTATCCTTCGAATGGTGAAAAGTGGTTGGAGGTGATGATTTCATGTTGACTTTAAGCACAGTGCTTCAAGTAAACCATGACATTTAACACAACCATAATCTTTCCAATGTTTTTGCAAAAGTTTTGACGACGTGGAATAGGATTTTTAGAGGGAAACTGATTTTAGTTCATATAAAACTTCAAAACGGAGTTTTGTTTGTTTATTTGCAAATTCAAAAATTTTTTATTTATTTTTTTTTTTTTGGTAAAACATACTCTAATAATCTTTGCTTCTTTTACTACTTCAAAAAAAAAAAGATTTATATACTTAGCTGCCTGATCAGTTTTCGTGCGCAGTGTCTGACGTGATTTGTCTTTTTGTTGTTAAGTCACATTTTAAACGAGAAAAAGGTCCTGCTATAACTGCATGTGTAAAAGGCAACCATCTGAGGAATTATCCGATGTTAGTAAAGTACATTCATAGAAGAACTTGCAAACAAAGGGGCAAACAACTCTGATGAGGAAACTTTAAAAGATTTGAAACTGACCCAGAGATGGCCGTTCGACGTTAACGTTATTAATGTGTTAATGAGTCGAAATGTTATTAGAAGACTCTTACCTGCTTGAAAAACATTATTTATGGATATGCTGCATTGTTAAGGGATAGCCTTAAGGGTTTCGCGTCAAATATCTAAATCGAATCCCAACATACGTCATTGACTAACGTCTCAGTTACGTATGTACAGTAACCCTTGTTCCCTGAAGGAGGGAACGTAGACATTATGTCCTTGACTAACGTCATAGGCTTCCTATGGAAAATGCCACAAACCAGACTGCATTACGTAAAAGGCCAAAAATTCAGGCTGCCCAACACCCTGGGGGCCAGGTAAGGGGGCCCTACAGGGATGCGAAAAGCAAAGTTTGGGGGGCGGAGCGCACAGGTTTTTAGGCCTGTGCAAGAAGAATCTTACTAGAGTGAGGGGAACACGGTGGAATAACCGTGGAAAAGAAAGCCAGGCCCTAGGAGAGTGTAGGAACCCTTCTTCGGGCATAGTTCTAGCTACTCCACTTAGCTCGAACTGTGGGGCAGCAAAGATGTAACCTGTTTGAAAGGCTGGAATATAGCGCTCGGATCCCGAAGGAATGGCGCTGCAAGCCGACACCCACCTCGGAAATACCTCCGATGCCTCCTCCGAAGGCACCGCTTGCAAGTTCACCACCTGATCCCGAAAGGGTGTGGTGGGAACCCTGGGCACATATCCAGGTCTGGGCCTCTGGAAAAATCGCTGCCCCGAGAATGCCTGCAGGTCCTCCATCCTCTTCATCAAGGCCAGCATGAGCAGGAGTGAAGTCTTTAACAATAAAAACTTGAGCTCAACTGCATCGAGCAGCTCGAAGGGAGCTCTTCATAGCCCGGCTAAGACGACACAGAGGTCCCAAGAAGGGATTAGGTGCGATCTGGTTGGATTCAACCTTCTCGCACCCCTGAGGAAATTAGGTGATGCCTTCGAAGGAAAGCCCATCCACTTCGTTTTGGTAAGCCGCGATGGCAGTGACACAAAGTGGAAGGGAACAGCCTCCATTCCAACAATGCTGACCGAATATCCTCGTGCATTTCTTTTAGTGCCTTGGCCTGATGGACTTGCAGGATGGCCATGGCATGCACTGGCCCGCAGTGCTGTAAGCCTTGCCTTGGTGGTTTGCACACCGCCATATACCCGTATTTACAGGGAAGTGGCTTTTCAAAAACTACTGTCCAATTCCCATTGGCGTTTTCTACAAAGATCAGAGTTGATTGGTCTCCCAGGTTGGTACCCCATGACGTCAGTCAATGACGTAACATCATAGTGACTGACTGAAAGGGAAATAGTGTTCCTCCATAGTAACTTTCAGTTGCTCCCTCAGGCTACATATGAGGGATATTTATTTTTGCAAACAAATAGAAAATTTAAATGTGATTTTAAAGCTTTGTACACTTTTTTGAGCTTATTGTTGCTGCTTGGCAAGTGTTTGGAAGCGTGTTTTGAAAGTGTGTAGTGGCACAAATCTGTATTTTATGATAGCTCAGAGTCTTTTGAATCTTAAGTCAGACTTTGTCGAAATACAGTGATCACTACAGAATAACAAAGTAGCCAAAACAGTGTTTATCAGCATCTGAGATAGTTGGAAATGAGTATGGCGTTGTCCAGTGCTGAGATGTTTTCATAGCGGATGAATGACTGTAGATTATGCTGGTAAACTGGCTGTTGCAAGATGTCGAAATGCCACCTGTAGTTGCTTTCATCAGAACGTCTTCTCTTCAACTCAAAGTTGTTTGTTTGATTCAAGGTGATATGAAACATACCTGCATTGCGTCTGTTTCAGATTCATATCAGCCCACACATTTCTCTCTGTTTCTTTCGATATGGCCAGTAAATGTCACATGCAGTGTATGTTTTCTCTGTTATGCAGGAATGAGGTTTAATTTCCACCTGCTGCTGCAGGATGTTTTGAAGAAGTGTTCTTTTCTATATCAGTTTTTTCTTCTTCATCAAACAAAAACAAGTGATAAGAAAAATAAAAAACTTTAAATGTTTATTTAATGTGTGCATTAATAATTTAAACTAAAAATACTTTAAAAATACTATACACCCTACAAACTACTTTAGCTCATAGAAAGTTTAATGCCATTTTGATATTATTTTAGTAACTTCAATCTTTATTAAAAACTGCATGAAAATAACTGAATTAATGCCTTTCCAAGCTTTTAAAGAGGTGATATGAGAGTGCTAAAAATAACATTATTTTGTGTATTTGGTAATAATATAATGCAATTACGTCATTTAGGGTAAAAAAAAAAAAACCTTTGTTTTTTCCACATACTGAACATTATCTTTGCTCATCTCTGTCCCTCATTTCTAAACATAAAATTAATTAAATTAATTCCTTCTTTCTTTGCGTATACATATAGTAATATGAATAATATTTATGGTTTGTACTATATATTTAAAAGTATATATATTTTTTTTATCTTGTATTATTATTATTATTATAAAGAAAGACATATATTGTTTATTTTATTTTATTTTACCTTATTTATGTTTAAGACAAATTGTAAGTTTTTATTCATTAATGTGCTGATACTTTACTGAAATATAAGCAAGCTAAATTTGAATATGTTCAAGCTGGTATGCGTTTTTAGAGCAACGGTGGAGAGTTTTAGTGATTAAGCTATTGTTCGTCAAACAAAACTATCACAAGGCTTTAGAAGAGATTTTTATTAATTTGACAGCTCTGTATTCACTTTAATTGTATGAAAAAAACAATGGGTGTTCTGCTTAAAATCGTTTTTGTATTGCGTTATTGCACATAGAGTAAGTAAATGTTGACAGGACTTTAAGAGGAAAAGAATATGGCTGCCATCCGGTTGTTTTGAAGTGAATCTCTAAGATCATAATATTCCCGAAAAGGTCTTCCAACTGAAATAACTCAGTTCTATATTTAGTACATTAGTGTCATCGCTAAGCATGTTGCTGTCATAGCCGCCAAACTCATACTCATACTGTTATGATGACAAAGGCTGTTTGCATTATAACAGAGACAGACAAAGTAATAAGTAAAGAATTGCAGGCATGTAGGTGAGCGAATTGATCAAATATTAACTCTGGGACTTTATGTGCGTGACTGCGCACTACAGGCCAGAAATAAACTTGAAAGTGTGTCAGTCAAACAGACAGGTGACGAGATGAAAGGAACTGGTAAAGAAAGACAGGAACGGCCTGAGAGAGGGAAAGAGAGAGAGACGGGAAGAATGAGTAAATTTGCTGTTGTACAGCCTAAAGCCATACATCTCCCCCGAGACCCGTCTCTCCTGCTAGACTGACAACAGAAACGATGAGGAAAAAAGAGCTTGGGAGAAGTAGTTGAAAAGTAATCACATACCGGAAAGGTCGAGACTTTCTAGGGAAGAAAAAAAAAAAGGAATCAGCAGTACAGTATTGTTACTTATAGAAAAATTTACGGGTGAATCATGGATTCGGTATCATATAAAAATTGCTAGATCTTTGAAATACCGGCCTGTCCAGTTACTTCTCAGGCAATTTACTCTGCATTTCAATGTACAATGTTGGATGAATCACTGATTCAGGCTTTTGTTGTGTCTGCAGCTGAACAGCTCAATGGTGATTCACCTCTTACCTCAGTGACTTCATGAACTGAAACCTTTTAACCCATAAACTATGATTGTGACTGCATTCACGACGTACGTTAATTTGTCACTTAATTTTATGGCACTTCAGTGAAGACTGTGAATGGACTGTGAGGTTGAAGGTGAGTGTGAGCATGTGCGACGAGTTCAACAGCTTCTGGAATTCAAAATTAATAGAAATGAAAGTTCTGCTGTTATTTATTCACCCTCAAATCATTTCGAAAGCTGTATGACTAACTTCGTCAGTGGAACATGAAAGTTAGTACAGCAGAATGATGTTGAGCTCAAAAAATTACGTACTGTAGATGTGAAATATATGTAAAACTACTGTCTGAAGCTATACAATAACTTTATGATGACTGTATTTTAGATGCACAACAGTGAAAATCAAGTTTTAAACAGAAAAAAAAAAATAAAATAATGTAAATTGTTAGTGTACACGCTACAGTATATTAAAGTCAATAATTATGTTCATGTTATGTGAAGTTAAGTAAAGTAGGCATATGTAAAATTAAAGTGTGTGTGTACAGTACAACGTTAATCTAACATTGTTCAATGCTACTTGTTTCATCACATTCATAATGTTTCCAAAACTTTAATAATGAAAAATAGATATTTGTTTTTATATCTCGGTTGTTGTTGTTATTGTTATTAAATATTAACTTTAATTTGGTGCTATATATGTACAGTAATCTCATTTTTTCCACTGTATTTAGTTTTTTTTTTAAGGTAATTGTATAAAGATTATGAATTGCGATATCACAGTTCTAACTTCTTTTTTTTTCTCGCACTTGCGAGTTTACATTTCAGAATTGCATCTCATAAATTTGCAATTATTATCATTGTTGTTCCTCAGAATTGCGAGAGATAAAGTCAGAAATGCAGGATATAAACTCACCGTTTTTTTCTCGGAAATGCAGGTCCAGTTCTAAAGAGAAAAACTAAAACAAATATGTGTTCACAATTGTGTATATCTCACAATTCTGACTTAACTCGCAATTAGGAGTTTATATCACAGAATTCTGACTTAATTTCCCAGAATTGCATTTCTCAGTTTATCTCACTTTATAATGCACAATGAAGTCAGAATTGCGAGATATACTGTAGCTTAAACTTACAATTTGGACATTTTTTATTTATTTATTTTTCTCAGAAGTAAACTCACAATTGTGAAAAAAGGCAGAAATGTGTGATTATTATTTATTTATTTATTTTCATTATTCAGTGGCGGAAAAGGGATTCCATACTAACAAAATGTACTGTATTCTCGTCACTTCATAACGTTACGGTTGAACCACTGATGGCAGATGGAGTATTCTGACAATGTCTTTCATACTTTTCTGGACCTTGACAGTGGTCATTACTTTGCAGTCAATGGGACAGTCATATTTTCATTCAAAATACCTTAATTTTTTCCGAAGTCAACATGGTTTGGGGTGGAGTAACCGTTTACTAATTAGTGCGGTAGTGGTTAAGTTAGGTACCGGAAAGGATTAAGGATAATTATAAAGGATAATAATAACATAAGAAATTAATATGTGCTTAATTAGCACTAATAAATGGCTAATATTCTAGTAAGATTAATGCTAATAAGCAACTACTGTAGTTAGAGACCCTAAAATAAAATGTTATAGTAATGATGCTGTATGAAGTTTACACAATAATTCCAGGTAAGCATTTATGATTGCATTGAGACAGATGTTCAACTGAAAGCAGACAGAGCCAATGAGCTCAGAGAGTTCATTTCCTGTTATGGCTGACTGTTCACCACCGGTCATAGTCATGTATTAACAGATACGAAACTCGCTTGATGTTTAGTGTTGTGTGTCTGGTGATTAGCCATGCTGTCATAACTTGAGGCAGATGAGTGAATAATGGCAGTTCACTATACCTCTTCTGACAGATGGGTGTAGCTCTAGGTGGGTGTAGCCACCGAGACTAGAGCCAAGGCATACAGGTAAGGCACGCAAACGCAGATCTGTGATCTGTCAAGAGGCGTCAGTGTCAGAATAATTTACAACAAGAGAAAAAAAAATAGATTCCAATGTATAACAACAGGATCTGTGCCAGTTGTTACGTTTTGCATGACTATTTTGGACTCAGATGTTATTAAAACAATAAATATAATAATAATATTAATAATTATTTATATTATTAATATTGAGTAAATATTAAAAACAAAATCTAAATTGATTTCAGTATGGAAATTAGTTTTTATATTTTACACATAATCTTTATTATGTATATTTACACATTTTATCTGTAAACATTTGTATTTATTAATATTTATATTAAACTTTTCTTCAATATTTTACACTTTTCATAAATAATTACAAAGAAATGACAAGCAACACATTTCATTATTATGACTTAAGATTTAACTAAAAAAATATACTCCAATATAAATGTATTTATTTACTGTTGTATTAAAACATCAACATCAACAAGTCTTCAACTAAAATGATCCACGATTTTATTATTAAAACATTTTTTTTTTTTTATTAACAGTCTTTCAGTGTAAGAATTTTGTATAAATTAAAGGAACTAGTAAGAATTATTAACCAACATTTTTAACCATAGCCTTTCCTTAAAAAAAAAAAAAGCCTGGGAGACAGTTTTCTTTTTCTTGATAAAACGTACATCCCTAGAAGCTTCTTTTTTTCATTTTGTTCTTTCTTTTTTTTTCTCCTCTAGCAATTTGTTCCACAGCTACATCAGAAACTGACATGCATTCCTTCTTTTTTCATAAAATTATGTAGTGAGTATACGATTAAAATTATGCTGAAATGTGAATTCAGGTGTGCTGATGATCATTATGTAGCGAAACTGTTCACTTCAGGCTTTTAAAATGTTTCCGACTAATTGGTGTCAACAAAGTGAGTATTCTGCTGTTTACTTTAAATCCCTGGTGCTCAGGTAAACCAAAATAATGAAGGCCATGCGTTAAGCTTTTCCACCCTCTCCAACTTCAGCCTGGATTTGGACAGCAAACCACAAAGCAGCTCTCAGCTGACAGCTAGTTAGCTGCCCTGCAACACTCAGAGCTCATTTATGGCTTACTGTGTTCCTCTGTTGTGGAAGTTTCCTCTTCCGTAAACTACAACTTTTCCATTCTCTGCTTTTGTACTGAACTTTGCAGCTTTGTTATTAAAGTATAGAGAAAAAACACTTTTCCCTCTTTCCGTCACATGCTAGGCTAGTTGAACTATAGATTGCACGGCTAATTCGAAAACTTCAAGTTTGCGAATTCTGCGGAGATTAGAATGTAATCCTTTTTTTTTTTTTCAGATCTTTCCACAGAGCTGCCTCCTGTAGTTAAACTCTTAATTACATCTTGCACGGCTAATTACAAGTTGTTAAAAGCAGAGTAGATAATTAGTAATTAGTAAAAGATCTGAGAACTGGTTGAGTAGCCAAATTTTAGTACCGAGATGTTTGATGTGCTTTCATGTTATTTGTCATTATACACTTAAACAATCCACAATTCAGCATACATTATTATGTAATTTGAGAGATATCATAAAGTAATTAAATGCATCACTTATAATAACTATGTTTGAAGCCGCTGAGGTTGGATTTCTCCTAAAAAAGCAATACCCTTTCAAAGCATGGAGGGGGAAAATAGTTATGAACAGTGATGATAGCTTAACTCTTTCCTCATTCTAACCTAACTATTTATTATTATTTATTTTATAAACAAAATTTAATTTCTGTCATAGACTTTTTGTTTTGGATTATGATCAAATTACAGTTTTGGATTCAACATTCGCCAAATCTTTTGATTTAAATGCTTTTGAATATTTGATAAACATTTTATGCGTGTAAGCGATTCTTGTTTCTGCCTCTTCACTTATTTTTGGATCCAGAGATTCTCTTCCAGAAGATGTGTAATAGCGCCCCCCCACCACCATATGACAGTGAAATCAAAAATTGCTAGAAATTATGATAAACATGCAGTCATATTACTTTTGTTTATTGTGATTCCTTAAATTTATTGACAACGTCAACAGTAAAGAAATGTCATATAGCTTTATCCAGTAGATTTATTTGAAGCAAGCAGATTTAAGGCTTGTACAGGATAATCACGATGATAATCATGCACGAATGTCATCAGTGTTTTTTGCTGTTCAAACCCAAGGTGGCACTATACAAATTTTTATGCACACAGAAGAAGAAGAGAGCCAGACGTGCTTGTCAAAACCATTTACATGATTCTTTGTTAACTTCGTATTTTTACAGCTCTTTATTTTCAGAAACCAATGAGACCATCGGCCCTACATTCATCTTGCCTCAGTACATCTTGTTCATCTACTTTCTTTCATGTGCTCGGCAAAACTGTTTTGTGCTTGAGCGCCACCAAGCCATGTACTTCAGTAGCTCCTGGCACGTGAACAAAAGCAGCAATCTCATTGGTCGGCCAGTTTTATAACGCAACAAGTTTTTTTGTTTTTGTTTTTTTTAAATAACGCTTCACGTTTCACTCAAATTGACACCCTTTGCTTAGTCACGTCAATATTCGTGCGTGATAATCATCCCGCTCTACAAGCCTTTATGGTATTTAAATTCTAATATATATACCATGTCATTTTGTTTGACAAATACGTTTCTTTGTATTGTAAAAAAGTATTTGTAATGGTCCAATTGTAATGCAATTGTTTGACATTCACTTCAAAGTTAAAGAGACTACTTATTATTATTATTATTATAAGAATTTGCGTGACTCAATATTTTAACTAACTGTAAAAGCTGAATTATAGAACAAAGCCTACTGATTAATTCGTGAAATATTTAGTTATTAGTCAATTTTGATAATCGTTAGATTTATCGATTATCAACATTTTTGCTTGCCGCCCTAGTCAAGAGAGTAATAGGATGTATGAATCACAAATCACAAAACAGTTTGTACCAATATCTGTTGGAATGACCAGATTTCACGTTAGAAAGCTATGGTAAAAGTAATCACACCTCAACAATTAAGCGGGAAAGCCACAAATGACGATTAAGCAATTAATCGAATTTCAGGAGGAGCACGCACAAACGATCGCAGCTGCCACCAATCTCCTTATTACTGATAACCCCGCGAATCTCATCTCCTCCGCTTTAAATACCGCTCACTCCCTATCCTTGGCTTCTGCGTTTTTTGTCTTCTTCCACCTCCCCTTCCGCCACCCAAGCCGAAGCCGACCCTCGCAAAGGGTCCCTCGTTTTGCCAAGTTCTCCACTTCCTCCGGGGGGCACGCGGGGACCAGGCTGGGCTCAGAGTATCTGTTAACCCTAGCCTCCTAGAGGGTTAAACCTCCTAGGGCTCGGAAGTCGCCGTGCTCCCTGCCTGTCCCCAAGACAGTTCACCAAACAAGCTATTTTATCGACGAGGTAGTGGGAACTAGTGAAATGGGAAAAAAATTTAAATAATAATTGCAACTTCTTATTGGCTATTTTGAGTTTACACCACAGAATAAAATTAAATACATAACTAATAATAAAAAAAATATATGACTTTTTGTCTACTAATTCAGACATTTCATCTCAAAAATTGCAGTTTACATCTCGCAATTAACACACTTTTTTCTAAGCCTCCAGAAAACACTAGCTTAGCTTCTAAGATCTCATAGTTTATTTTTCACTTATATAAGTTAGTTTAGCTACTTCAAAGTAGTTAGTAGTTTGCCATTTTTATATGTTCCTTTGGAATTAGTGCAGATTTAAGTCCCTACACAGTCAGAGATATGGCTAAAAAGAAACAAAATAGACATGCCACAAGCAAATTTAGCCAACACAAACTTTCATGGCATTGCACATTACCAGAAATGGCTCCTTCATAGAGTTAGCTCCTGAAAATGTCCCTCTCTCCACAGGAGCAACGTCTTTACTCAACAGAATGGAGCTGTCGTTTACTAAGGGTTAGCCCGGCAAAGAAATGACCTGTCACCGTTGTTCAATGTCTACCTACCTTCTCTCTTCTTTTTTTGCCGTTTCTATGACTACCGCCTTCTCGGAACTGAGGTACTTTCACATTACCGCCCATTTGCAAGCGTATTCACATATTTGCAAAGAAACTTTATCCTTTCCTTTGCAGTTACCACAAATGGACAGTGTGATTAAAGAAATATAGGATATAGCAAATGAATGAATGCTTAATATCAATATTTTTATAGATATTCTTAATCCATCTATAGTGGATTAAGAAACACTGAAGAAAAAGTAAAAAAAAAAATCAAGGAATTGTTCACCAAATTTTTTTTAATTTTGTCATCATGCGTGCGACGAACAACATATTAGTCAAAAAAAAAAAAAAAAGATTACCATGTGACATTAATTGTACAGGTAGGCCTATGTGTGAACATTGTATACAGAAACAGTTTAATGATATTTTTGCGTGACCAAGACTGTGCATTTTAAACACTGAAATAGTGTCACGCGGAAAAAACGTCTACAGTATGTCCACTTAAATAATGCTCATGCTGCTTGCTGTCATATCAGCTTCGGACATTAAAAGGCAAAACCTCTCAAACAAATGAGAGCCGACATGAACAAATGGAAGGACAGAGTTAGGAAGGCTTTGAGTGATGCTGGAAAACCATATTTGAATCGAAGAGGAGAACAAAAACCAGGGAAAAATCCACTAAAAGAGGTGAGTGGAAAAACCGTATATGAGATGTCTCTCTCTGAACGCGATGAGGAGCGCTAAACACCACAAAAACAGTTAACCTATCAAAATAAACCACGTCCCATATATAATTAAGCTGTTTCAATGCATATTTCCCGTCAGTAAACTACGGCAAGCAGAGTTTATTTCTTTATATATTTCACGAGTTCGCTCTTTCTTCATTAATGAATATTAGATAGATTTAGAATAAGCAGATTTGGCGTGCCGTCCAGGAAGCGAGCCGGTAGAGCGGCGAGCCCCGAACCCTAGTGGGCTGAGCCCTAGCGAGGGCGAGGGTTCGGTGCCCGGCTCTACCTCCGACTGCCCCCCGGCCAAGGAAAAGGTGCTAATGGAGGAGTTAGGGGAGGGGGAGGGATTGCAAAAGAGCGAGATGCTAGTAGGGAGGAGACGGGCTTATTTATAGTCGGAAAGGAGCTAGGTGATTGGGGAAGTAACAGGAGGTTGATTAGGAACAGCTGCGATTAATTAAAAATTACTCCTCCTGAAACTTTGTTATTGTCAAAACATGCACTTATTTATATCATAAGACGGCGGAACGCAAGAACAGTTTGAAGAAGTATATACACACAGTTTATTTTAGTAGATATGTTGTATAATATTTAGCTATGATGTATGTCTGCAGTGGTATTGCTGGATTTATTTATTTGTTTATTGTTAATAAATGATTGTTAATGCCTGTATAAGAAGGTCTATGCATTGTACATTGTTCATACTATATTTTCTGTTTTTAAATAATAATAATAATAAAATTGAAAGAAATGCTTAATATTAACCTGATGTTTCTATTACTGTATTAAAATTTAAGATAAAGGAATAAGATCTTTTTTAAAGTGATATGATGAATTGGTGTTATACCAACACAGTCTCATGACCAATTTGTATGTATTTGTACGAGGTGCCAAATTTGTGCTCATTCGTACGACCTCACTCATATGATTTTATAGGATTTGTCTAAAGCTCTGTGACGGGTAGGTTTAGGGGCGGGATTAGGTTTAGGTCATTCGTAAAAATTCATACAAATTGGCAACTCGTAAAATACGTACAATGAATTTGTACGAGTGAGGTCGTACAAATTTGTACGAATTAGCCACCTCGTAAAATATGTACAAATTGCAGTGAGATCAGGTCGGTTATACTGTTATTCCACACTAACTGGACATATACCGTTCTTGCACATTTGAATAATATATAATAATCACAATAACTTTTGATGTTTAATACTGGCCCACAATAAAGATTGTTTTTCGTAGATTGTTTGTAACCAGGCTGTTTTTGGGTCACTGTTGACTTCCATAGTATTTTTTCCTACTCTGGAAGTCAGCCTAACTGCAAACTTTTTTTCAAAATATCTTTCTTTGTGTTCAGCAGAACAAAGAAAGATTTACATACATATTTGGAACTACTTGAGTGAAGCACTTCAAATTTCAAAGATAATGTTTTCATGCCATTTTAGGTTTTATTTTGATATAAAGTGGTTACATCTAAGTGTGTGAGTTGTTTTGTCTTTACATCAACGGTTTTAAATTTTTCATTCAGTCTTATTCGTAAAAGTGGGAGATGGGATTATTGCATGAGCCAATCATAGTTGCACAAATCCAGTCACATCAGTTCGCAATGGAGGCATTGCCTCCTCTCACATGGCTTTACCAAATTTATTCTCAGTTACCCCTCAGAAAAGTATTGGTACCCTTTAGGACAGGGATCACTAAGAGTGTCCCTGCAGAGTTTTGCTCCAACCCTAATCAAACACACCTGAAGCTGCTCTAGGCAGGTGTATTGAGGAAAGTGGGAACTAAACTCTGCAGGACACCAGCCCTCCAGGATCAAGTTTGATGACCCATGCTTTAGGAGATCTCTTAAAAACTAAGAGCTCAGGGGAGGCGAGAGAGGTGCGACCTTCAGCTCACGATGTCGCTTTTGGATGATGTTTCTTTAGAAAAACAAGTGTAGAAAAACACTTTTTACTTTTTATTGTTGTTTTACTTTTGTACTATATTTTTTATTTGATTTTATTTATTTTTATTTTATTCCTTCCCTCCTCAGAGAAAACACCCATCACACATAAAATCAAACTCAAATGAATTTAGCAGACTTCTTCGGCCTAATAAATGATTGAGTAACCAATAAAAACATTAACATTTTGGGTTTGGATGAGGAAGCATCTGCCAAGAAGATACATATTTAGCATTACGTAAACATAAGCAGCAGAGATTCTCACTGTAAAAGCCTCTGAGATAGGAGTCAGTGAATGAGGCCAGAGATGAGAAAGACTGCCTGATACTGATCAAAGACGTGGAAGGGAAGGAGAGATAGAGCGAAAGACAGAGGATGTCTCCTAGAAAAGGGGCAGTGATCAAAGCTGGAGATGAAGGCAATGCAGCAAACTGGGAAGTGAAGAAAGGAGGAAGTGAAGGGAAACTCCAGCACCTTTCAGATTCGCTGAACTTGACTGTTGTGTGTGCATTCTGGCTTCATTATTTCACGCTCATAATTTTACAGAGGCTGGCTGAAAGAGAGATGATAAAAGGGAATGGGAAGGCTGCCTACTGTCGGTCCCTGCCTGGTTTGTTGCCAAGACCATGAAGATAATGTTGAGGAATTGTCATGTGATCAAACAGCCACGGCGCATGGCACCGCGACCTCATCTGTGCCTCAGATTCACTAATGAGCTGAACACAACTGTGGGGAACAATCGGAAAGTTTACTGTCCCACGTGTTAATGGAGCATTTAATCAGCCATTTCTTCTGTAGTGTGGGACTTGAGAGATTCAGGGAAGTCCAGATGAACAAGATCAATATGGGTATTGCTTCAAATGTGGACCTTTTAGCCATAGCTGTGAACCTTTTTGAAACATCGTTGTATCTGTCCATAAACTGTTACAGTTTAAGCAATTTAAACCGGATAATAACCATGATATTCAAATGTACACCCTTCAAGTACAAATTGCACCAAGACATATCTATATATATATATAATGTCAAATTCAAAGAAACACCTAAAGCCTGCTGGATAGTTCAAGTTTTACAAACAGGTCAACCGGCTAACATTAGCCATCTAAACCAGCTTGACACATGGTGGTCAGTTCAAACCAATCTGATCGTCTCATATGTCCACCACTGTCTCAGCTGGATGCCTGACTGGTTAACTTCCTAATTCTGCTTTGACTAGCTATTTATCTGGGTTTTCCAGCAGAGGGACTCCACTGAAAACAAAGTCATTATTCCAGAACATAGAGTGATTTGGTGGCACTGTAACGTGATATGTCCATTCATTAGCAAGTACATGTGAAAACTGCAGAAGTCTACAGAAAAGCCCTGTGGATTTCCGCTAATTTACAATGCCAGTCATACACAAATCATGTTGCACACATTCCGTCCCCTTGTTTTTTTTAATAATCTAGTTCAATTGATTATTCTTTCAGTGACCAGTAAGACTGTAGTTCTCTTAGCTAAATTAACCACCATACTGCTTATTTAACACCTATGTGCAAAATTACGTTCGAAATGCAATATTTCTTCAATTTTGGACTTGAAACATAAAAGCACTTTACTTGTCATGCATAAATTAACTTGTTGACTTGAGATGACAAATGTTTCGTATTACCGCATGCTATAGCTGCAGCAAACCGTGCAAGTTATTGTGTTAAATAAACATTTTGTTCCTCATATTTCCCAATTTTAAAAATAGGCAGCATACTTTTAAAAAGACTTTTAATAATGTAAACTTACCCGTGAACTGAATGTAATGCTTTTGCACACTTAATTGCATGTTAATTATAATACATAAAAAAACATTCAAATAACATTTTTGGGAATACTAAAATAACACATCTGAAGATCTGAATGAATGAAATATTCTTATTAAATACTTGTTGAATATGCGGACAACAAAATCACACAAAAAATGATCAATGGAATTCAAATGTATTAACCCATGGAGGTCTGGATTTGGAGTCACACTCAAAATTGAAGAGAAAAAACACTACAGGCTGATCCAACTTTGATATAATGTCCTCAAAACAAGTCAAAATGAGGCTCGGTAGTGTGTGTGGCCTCGACGTGCCTGTATGACCTCAACATGTCTCCATCTTCCGTGTACTTCCTGTCTGCACGATTTCCTAAAATGCTGCTTCAAGAATCCTTACATCAACGTTGGTTGTCATTGGCTTTTGCATGTCTCGTGATCAATTGCGTCATGCTGTTGTGAAATACTTTTGGCTCTTGTGTATCTCGTGACCAATTGCGTCATGCTATGGGACAGGAGTATGTTTCCTGGATGAGATGACAGTTGATGATAGTGTGTTAACGGAGGGGGATCATTTTTAGTGATTAAAACCTTGTGTTTTACTGTCTTCTTCACATAAACACTTTGTATGGCTTCAGAAGACTTGGAATGTGACATGACTTGTTTGTGATGTATTTATACTGCTTGTTTATGATAAGTTTGTGCAATAAATACCTGGGGCTCGTTCTTCGTACGTTGCTTAAAACATCCAAGATCAAATGAGACATCCAAGATGAGATCATCGCGTTAACTATGAGCTCATTAATCCAGTTCTCCGAGCGCACCTGCTGTTGATGATTAGTATAGCTGGATTGAGTTGTCTAGGATTATTGCGCGTCCGTGCGTTGGTTTAAAAG
>JAUMHR010000082.1:12380029-12392087 GCA_032361145.1 Enteromius fasciolatus
CTATCCCAGATAGTCACACAGTATGAAAAGATCTGTGATGCGACTACTTTGAACATCGTGCAGTCTGAACTCGGCTTTAGGGGCGCAGATGATTTTTTTCCCCAATTAGTGCTTGTGCTGCCCCCCATGTGTCCCCCGGGTGGCTGCCCCCTTCGCTCAAGCCTAAAACCGCCACTGCTCTGTACCAATTTTGGTACCAAAGTAAAACAGAGAAGCATTAAAAAACACACAATTTTTATTAATAAAGCAAAATAAAATATACAAAAATCAATGCCACTCTTTACTTAATTTAACTGGTGTTTCAAGTTTTTCCACAAGTAATAAAAGGATGAAAAACAGAAAACAAGTTTACTTTTTTTTTTTTTTTTTTATTATTAATGAAATTTAAGCCCATTTAATTTTTTTGGTAAATTAGGAGGATTTACTATTAGAATTAAATATAAATATTGTCTGATTATTTCTAACTAAACTTGTATTATTATTTTTTTTAACAGTAGTGTTAGTAGTAGCCTATCACATACATTATTCTAAATAATAGTAATATATTTCTGGCACAATGTCTAAACCAAACTTTTATTTTGACGGGTTGCCGTGGATACCTTTACATTTCTGTGTGTATATGAGATGCTGATTTACTCAAGTGTAATGGTAAAATGCATGTGAAGTGATTCTCAGAGCAGTTCTGGAGATGTTGTTTATGTATTTATGTCCTCATTGAGATGGCAAATGCTGAAATCCCTGTGAGCGTCACGTGATTGTAGTAAACAAAACCATGCATCTCTGCTATTCATTCGTTAACACATAGATGCACAGAATATACAGAATTCATATTAGAATCGACTTTTGTGACTTAGTATTTACAAATAACTGTAGGCTGCAGAAGGCAGTGTAACACTTCCCATCATACAGCATGCGCATGAATAAGCAGTGATGGGAAATAAATAGTGAAAGTGAGTGAATCAAGAGCTTGTTTCTCTGACTATGATGTAGGCTGTTAATAACAGACAGCGATATGTTCAGTCCAAGTGAGCTGCTGTTTCTGTGATATACAGCACCGAAGCACTGCAGGCCGCAGGACAGGAACTGCAGAGCACGCATTTTCATCCGTGATCAATTGTAAAATATTTACCTCAGGCAGAGACTCTGTATCTGAGAAGCTTGTGGCAGGCCAATTTAAGAGGGCGCTCTGAAAACATCTCTAATGTGCTCACAGCCAAGTTAAAGCGTGTGTTTGCAGCGTGGCTGATTAATTAAACGAAACGCCGTCTACTAATGGCTGGTCGAGAGATCTTCTCCAGCGCTGATCCTCCTCACAGCAGCAGCAGCAGACTAATCAGCCTGAGCAAACCTCTCTTAGTCTGCTGGCAAATTTACAAGCCCAGCAAACTAATGAGAAGGAATCTAGAAGTTGCCAAAGGCCTCATTTGAGTCCCGCACACAAACAGCGCTTGACGAAGATCAGGCTGAGAGGATTAGTGCAGGCGGAACCAGATTGTGTTGGAAAACAACAGCCGAGTTCACGGGTCATTGCTGCAACTACGTGTTTCTTTAGCTTTCTTCAGGAACAGAAATGCTTTCCGAGGAGGATTTAGTGCACGCTGGGATTTCTAAAGCTGTCGGTTTGTCTCTGTGTGAAATATTCCAGCCCAATCTTACAGAAATCCGTGTATAATTTATGAGGTGGCTAATTTGTAAAAAATATTGTACAACCTCACTACGAATTTATTAGATTTTTCTTAAATTGTACGTATTTTACGAGTTGCCAGTTCATATGAATTTGTACGAATGACCTACATTTAACTCCACCCTTAAACCTACCCATCACTGGGGTTTAGACTAATGTGTAAGAATTAGCATGGATTTTCCTTCTCGTACGAATAAATATGAATTGGTTGTGAGACTGTGTTGAATATTCCACCCCGTTTGATTAAATCGCACATATCCTAAGTTTTATGAAATGTAACATTTGAAGGCTGTATGTGGTAATGTGAGTGCCTACACTGTTTTTGTAAAGTTTTGTCCAAATTTCAGCATGATGAGTACAGTAGTACAGTATAACTCCGCAAATATCAGATGATATGACACAAGAGTAGTAGTTAAAATCATAAAACGTCAAAACTTTGCTCTACGTCACAATTGATAAGTAATAATTCAGAGTGATCTTTAAGGAAGGATGGATAGATGAATAAATAAACATACAAATAAATAAAGAAAAAAAAATGTTTTAATACAACACTTTAAAACAAATTTTTAAAGTTTTTATTTTATTTCATATATATATATATATATTTAAATTATTTAATTTTTTTTTTCACTTTATTTAAAAAATTTGTAGAGTAACTATCAAGTAAAAAGATAATAAGATATATATATTTTTTATGAGGTTGTGAATTCATTACAAAAATATTCAAAATTCGTACAAATTAACGCCACAACCCCCAAGCCAAAAAAACAACAACAACAAAAAACATTAGAATTAGTCATGAGATAGCGTTGGTAGTCGCACCGCATGACATCTAACCATCTGCTCTAATCTTGCCTTTTGATTAAAAGATTAATGTAATCTGATATTATGAGCAGGTAAATAAAGAATCCTGTGCGTTACACGGCTTCAGCATGATTAACCAATCATAACAGGGCTAATTTGCATGTATGTCCTTAAGGCGCAGTGCCAAAATAAGTAGTTTAGTACGGTTTCATGAAATGTACATGTACAAAGTTTTATCTGCCAAACTATAATCAATACAGTCTGTGAATGATGACAACTGAGACAGCAAGCACATATCTTCAGATGAATTGTAATCCTTTTTGAATAAAAGCAGGGCAGGGATGTGATCCGGTTTTTCCTCCAACATCCACTGAAGAAGAAAATGGATTTCATCCATCACAATTATACTTGTGATATTGAGTGAACACAGCCTTGAGACCGACGCTTAGGCCTAAACTTTGTTTCCGTACATTGTTAATTGACTGCAAAACGCTGAAATTAGCTCAGTCATTACGTGACTCGTTTAAGTTAACGAGGCAGATTCTGCTGGAATGTGTATTGAATGGTTGGAGTATAGGACCTGACATTCAGCACATTACGTGGGTGTCAGGAAATGCTTTCAGATGGAGGAATTATTTTTAGATTAGCTATAGTCAGAGTCTGTATTAGGCAGCTCTTCCTTCAACCCACTAGCAGGACGTTTTGTGAATAGATGTACAGAGCTTGGATTTAAGAGGAATACACTCTGTGCTCAATTTAATTTGATTTATTTAGCAGTTTAGCAGTCCAATGAATAGCTTGAAATGGTACAAAGTTAATTGGTGAACTGCCAGAGGTTAAAAAAAAAACTAACTGAAAAATAATGTACATTTCAGAATTATACAAAAGGGCCTTTTTCAGGGAACACAGCTGTTCTGCAGCAATGCCCAAAGCCACAACTGCATCAGAGGATAAGTTTCTGAGAGTTAACAGCTTGCGTGATAGGCGGCTCACAGGACAACAGCTTCAAGCACAGCTTAATAGTGGTTGTAGTAAGCAAGTCTCAGTTCCCCTTCAGTCAAGTCACTCCGACATTACATATGGGAACTCGCTTGAGAGACCAATCGCTTTCGAGTAATGAGAAAAGGCCAATGAATATTGGCGTGCATTAATTACAGTCAGGTGCACCATATCACAGCATGAGTGTAAGAGTGCATGGCTGGAATGCACTTGCAGCTTTTCGCTGAGGAACCTTGCCTGAAAGCAGTGTATGCTGATCGAGTATGGAGGAAAGAAATCCAAAAAACTAAAAGAGTTTGCCCGCTCCTCAGGGCCCAGCCAAGAACATTCGCAAGAAAAAGCGCCCCTGAGGTGAGGGAGATTGTTTTTCGGGGGACGAAAGAACAGTGGGCGGAGACCCATCCTGGACCTTCGAGCTCTGAACCCGTCCCTTCTCAGGCTGCTATTCAAGATGTTCACGCCAAAGCGCATACTAACATGCATTCAGCGCCAGGATTGGTTCGCAGCCATCGACCTGAAGGATGCGTACTTTCACGTCTCGATTCTGCCTCGCAACAGACCCCTACTGCGATTTGCGTTCGAGGGTCGAGCGTATCAGTGCAAGGTTCTCCCGTTTGGCCTCTCCCTGTCTCCCCGAGTCTTTACGAAGCTCATGGAGGAATCCCTGTCTCCCTTATGGCAGATGGGCATCCACATCCTTAACTACCTCGACGACTGGCTGATAATAGCTCACTTGCAAAAGTTGTTGTGTGAACACAAGGACCTTGTGCTACGGCACCTCAGCCATTTGGGCTTTCAGGTCAAACGAGTGAAGAGCAAGCTCTCCCCAATGCAGAGGAGTATGGAGCGGGGGTGTGCGCACAGGCCATGCTGACATGTCTGGAGTCATTCAGGCACAAAACAGCAGTCCCTCTCAAATCTTTTCAGAGGCTCGTGGGGCATATGGCAACTCCCCCGAGTCCTCCCATTGCCAGTTGTTTTACTCCCTTGACGAGGTACTGGCTCATAGCTGGCCTCCGGGGCCCAAGTACGCCTTTCCCCCAGTGAGCCTCCTTGCACAGACCCTGTGCAAGATCAGGGAGGATGAGGAGCAGGTTTGGCTGGTAGCGCCATACTGGCCCTCCCGAACCTGGTTTGCCGACCTTGCTCCTCACAACAGCCTCTCCTTGGAAAATCCCCTTGAGGAAAGACCTTCTCTCTCAGGGGATGGGCACGATTTGGCATCCGTGACCTGACCTCTGGAACCTTCATGTATGGCTCCTGGACGGGATGCAGCAGACCTGCCGTGATTAACACCATCTCTAGGGCCCCCTCAACAAGGCAGGCCTATGCTTTGAGATGGGGTTTGTTTGTCGACTGGTGCTATCCCCGCATTGAGGACCCCCAGAGATGCTCGATTGCAGTTGTGCTTTCCTTCCTTCCGGAGAAGTTGGAGCGTAGGCTGTCCCCTTCGACTCTGAAAGTGTATGTTGCTGCCATAGCGGCATACCATGATGCAGTGGATGGTGAATCCCTAGGTAAGCACCAACTCATCGTTATTGTTCCTCAGAGATGCGCGTCAGGTTAATCCCCCGAGACCACCCTTGGTTCCCTCTTGGGACCTTGCCGTCACCCTGACCAGCCTGCGGCAAGCTCCTTTCAAGTCCCTAGCATCAGTCAAGATAAAATACCTATCACTGAAGACAGCACTCCTGATTGCTTTGGCCTCCATCAAGAGGGTAGGGGATCTACAAGCCTTTTCTGTCGACGAAGAGTGCCTAGAATTCAGTCCAGCAGATTCTCATGTTATTTTGAGACCCTGGCCCGGATATGTGCCAAAGGTTCCTACCACTCCCTTCAGAGATCAGGTGGTGAACCTGCAAGCTCTGCCCCAGGAGAGTTGCTGTGTCCAGTATGCGCACTGCGTCTCTACATTGACCGCACTCGGAGCTTCAGACGTTCTCAGCAGCTTTTTATCTGCTTTGGAGGTCAGCAGAAAGGGAATGCTGTCTCCAAACTGAGGTTGGCCCATTGGGTGGTTGATGCCATCTCCCTGTCTTATATCAGGGAGAGCCATGTCCGTGAGGTCTGAGAGCCCACTCCACAAGGAGTGTTGCCTCCACCTATGCTTTGGATCACGGCGCCTCTCTGCAGGTAGTTGCAGACTAGGTGACACCTAACACCTTCGCCAGGTTCTAAGACCTCCGCGAAAAGGATGTGTCCTCCCGTTTTTTTAAATCAGACACGCAGGTAATGGGAGGCCATCTGGTGTCGGCTTGCTGCACCATTCCCACGGGATCTGTGCGCCTTTCTAAGAGATTCCCCCTGTGCCAAGGCGAACCCTGTGTTCCTACTGGGTCTCCTTTGCCCAGTAGGTTGTGGCTACAAAATTCCTTATGTTCCACAGTCAGCCAGAAGGCTGTGTTTCCCTTAACTTATATCCATACCTTATCGATATAGTGTATTCCTTTAATTCACATGAAAAAATGGTGTTTATACTTTATGCCTCGGCCCTCAATCCATGCTGAAGGACTGAAGGGGAACGTCTAAGGTTATGTAGGTAACCCACGTTCCCTGAAGGAGGGAACGGAGACGTTACATCCCCTTGCCACGACCCTCAGCAGGTTCCTCAGTGAAAACCTGCAAGTGCATTCCAGCCATGCCCTCTTATACTCACGCTGTGATAAGGTGCACCTGGCTGTAATTAATGCACACCAATATTCATTGGCCTTTTCTCATTACTCAAAGGTGATTGGTCTTTTATGCGAGTTCCCATATGTAACGTCTCTGTTCCCTCCTTCAGGGAATGTGGGTTACCTACGTAACCTTAGACGTTTCAACTGTGAAGAGAAAACTTCGAGCTGCAGGTTTGACAGGACCAGTTGCAGCAAGAAAGCTACTGCTAAGGCGTCAGAATAAGAGAAAGCCTGGGCCATGAAACGCCACCACTGGACTACTGATAACTGGAAGATGGTATTATGGACTGATGAATCCAAATTTGAAATCTTACATTTTGGTCTATAAGTTATTTATTTATTTATTCATATTTATATACACAAATTTATTTATTTATTAAATTGTTTGTTTGTTTAATGTACCTTTTGAAATAATGCCTTTTTAAAAATACAGAAACAGGATTATTATAATTTAAAATGGTTTTCTGTATTAATATGTTTATATAAGAATTGTTATATGTATAAATACGCATTTTTCTTATGAATAGATATATATTTTTTTATTTTATTTGGAATTCTGTGTATATGTAAGTTTGGTTGTTTAATATGTTTTAGCTTTTAGTGCTTCATCTTAAATAAAAATAAAATAAATGTTACTAGTTTTTTGTTTTTTTTCAGTTACTAACGAAACAAACTAAGATAAAAATGTATAAAATTCATACATATTTAACAAGGTAGCTAATTCAATAAAAAATATTTCTACTGTATTTTTGATCAAATAAATGCATCCTTATGAATGAAGAAATGGATTAACCAGAGGTGTGAAAAAGCACTTCTGAAACGGGGGTGTTGTGACCCTTTAACATTTGAACAGTACTGTATTTCAAAATGTTGCCATTTTTACTGTATTGTTGCTTTAAGCACAGCTTTGATGAACACCTTTCAAACACATCTCACCAGTCTGGAGAGTACATGTGTTCCAGTAAAAGCGACCTCAGAGCCGTGTATTTGTGTGTGTTGTGTGCCTTGGAATGAGCTGGATGTGAGTGGTGTGTTTTGGCCGGGTCAGTTTCTCGCTCCATTCATCCCCCTGTGGCCTGATTCTGTGCAAACAGTCGCCGATGAATCGTAAGCCTGTTAATCGCAGCAGCACACCGAACCCCACAGATGGTTAATCTGGCCTTTGTCTCTGTCACTTGTCCGCTCACCATTCACACACACGCTGTTGATTTCATTCTGTAAATTCTTAATCCTGTTTAGCAACACTCTTCGAACCCTGAATGGCCTTTTCCACCCCTTTCCCTCCCGCTCTTTTGTTTTTCCCGGCTAAAGGGAGAAGGATCCAGGCCTGAAAGGAAAATGCTTTATCCTTCTTTGGCTTTGACTGCTGATTGGTGGAAAGAAGATGCTTCACTAGGTTTCAGTTCTTCTGCTTTATCTATTCAGTTTTTGAGAGTTCATGCCCCCGCTAATTGATGATTATGCAAACTAATGCAGTTTCACACTGCACTGTATTTTCTGAATTATTTTTCTTCTGTTTTGGTCTACATTCATTTAAATGACCATACATTTCTACAACTGCTACTGATACCCACCATCATTAACACTATAAAATATAAACCGTGTGCATATGATTGAATTAATAATTATTTACTTATTTATTTAACAACAACTATTATTATTATTATTATTATTATAATTATAATTATTATTATTATTGTTTTGTTAAATAAAAAATCATTCATTCATTCATATGCACAATATTTATATTTATAAACACACACCAACAAATTTATTTATGTATTTATTTATTTATTTATTTATTTATGTTGTTAAATAATTAATTCTTATGCACTATATATATATATATAAACTATGAATAAATTAACAAATCATTCAGTCAATCATTTTTTGATACAACATTTATATTTTTAAGTGTTTTGTTTAATATGTAGATATTATTATTATTATTTTTATTATTATTATCTAAAAACTGTAATGTTTAAAAATTTCTACTTTGTGTATAAATAAATGTTATAATGATTTGTAAACAACAATAATAATAATAATAATAATAATAATATCTACAATTTTAAAAAGTTTCAAAACTATAAATGTTGTGTATCTAAATAATTAGATGATTTGTTAATTTAATAATACTAGTAACAACAACAATACTATTATCTACAATTTTAAAATGTATAAAAGTACAATCTTTAACAATCTTTATACATCTTTAACTTAATCTTTACAAGTCTTATTATCTTGTACAAGTTTGTTTTGTCTTGTTTGACTACTTTGATTTTTACATGAAGCTTGTATTTTCTAAGTAAACTTTTGAAGCAGTTTTCCCAAGACTGGTCTGCCACATTTTGATGACAACAAAGGCCTTGGCCTCTTCTTGTGTCTGATCCAGTCGCTCTCATAAGCAGAAATGCCAATGTGCCATTTTATATGCAATAAATGAGGGAGAACTTTGATTCGGGAGACAAAACGAGGAACAAAGACGGCATGAGAAGCCGGCACTGCAGTGATCTGCTTCAGCGTTCCTGCGAGAGCGAGCTGTGCTGGATTTGGACACTGAGAGCTGCGGCTCAAAGCAGATGCTTAGCAGACGACTCGCTCTTCTGACAGCCGCTGAGTGCTTGTGGGAAAATAGTGACAGTGGATCTTGGTCCAAAGAAGAAACAGATACCGGCAGGAATTTGAAACGTCAGCTTTTCATTTTCTGGCTTTTATTTATTTATTTTAATCTGTCTGTCTGTTTGTCTCTCTAAGTATCTATCTATCTATCTATCTATCTATCTACATTCATTCATTCATCTCTATCCAATGTAATGTTAATTATTATTATTTTATATATTTAATTTTTTCATACTTTCTTTTATTATTATTTATTTGTTTTTTTTTGTCCATCCGTTTACATTTTCATCCATCCAAGTAATCTTAGTTATTGTTACTTATAACATCACCTCTGTCTTTCTTTCTTTCTTTCTTTCTTTTATTTTTATAGATTTCTTTTTTTTTTATTTTACTATTATTATTTGTTTGTTTGTTTGTTTGTTTAGCCTGTCTGCACAAATAAAAGTCAAAAGACGTCAGCCACTTTTACCTTTGTAAGTTAGTAGCCCTTTAGCTACTTTCAGGTAAATCAGCTATTTCTAACACCACAAACAAAACAACTCCAGATCAAATGGTTTTGTTTAGTCTGCTAGCTTGAAACATTTTAAACAATGGAAGAATCCACCTTACCCCATTTTGCACCTGCTTGTTTTTCCTTTTCGGTGTGTGTTTTGAACAAGAATCATATACAATTGAACACGCAGCATAAGCAGCGTCACATCAAAGGCTGCTTACGCACTTTGAAGTAAGACAGGAGACAAGACACCTGCTTTTCAGCCACAATGATTGTTCACATTTAAAACCCTGCTGAATGATAGCATGAAGGCGTTGCGTCGGCGACTCTACTATTACTTAGGCTGATATCTAGCTAGTTTTAGTGACTAACCATCAAAGCCGCAGAGTATTTATTCTGCACTAAGGAACGTTCAATAGTGTCTTTTCAAACCTGCTTTCGGGCTTCAGCAATACAAATATGCTCCGTCATCCAACGAGTGTTCGGATGAGGAGTTGGCAGGAAAGACAATAAAAAAAGCCTTTGCTTAAAAGCACACGGAGTAACAAAGGCAGTCATTCAATAACACAAATGAGAAACACACACTGTTTGAGAACAGACAGAACAGATGAAAGCAGTTAGCTGGAATGAACAGGGATACAAACAGACCCAAAAGATGAAGCACCAAGCAAGTACGCTGTTGGCAACTACATGGTGTTTTTGAGGAAAAATAATACAATCTTATGAAACCTCACAATGACACACGCGACTCACATACTTCATCTTTAAATTCAAATAAATGTTTTATGTATGTTTTGCTAAAGTAAAACAAGCCAGCTTGCTTTGTGACAGCACATTTCAGGCCAATTGTCTTATATTTCAGTGCAAAATGCATACAGTGTTATGAAATATTAAACTGTAATGTATAAAATATTGTGTAAAACTATTACAGTAATTTTCACACTAATATGAATTAACAATATATTCACCAATAATGCACTTTTTTATGTTTACTTTATTAAATTTGTCTTCGTGATTTTGTTTTTTTTTAACATTTTTGTTTGTTTGTTTTTGTTTTGCTGTGTTTTCAATTGTGAAAATCGTTAAAAACACATGCACTTGGAAATTATGTAAAAGGACCAAACTTATTTGAATGTAAAAAACACAATATAAAACATTATTGAAATATTGTAATGTACATTTAGTTGTGATAATATTTTTGTACTGCCTTTAGGCTAATTATATATATTTAAAAAAAAAAACACAATACAATACAATAGTACAATAGTTTTCACCTGAAAAAAAATAAAAATAATAATGCGGTAATTATTATTTATTTTTTTATTATCGGATTTATTAGACTATTACAAGTTTTGTGTTTTACTCTTGGAATAAATGTACATTTTACATTGTATGTTAAAATAACTATTTGTTTAATGCTTGAGCTTTTATTTAATATTAAAAGTTAAAATAGTTAAATTAAATTATATTCTATTATATTACATTTTATTCCATTCTATTCTGGAATAGTCCTGGAATTAACCATGATTGGAAAAATGTGCTTAACAGTCCTGAAAGTAATGCTTACAAAAAATAAATAAATCACATATTTGTATGTTCCTTAAAGCAATGCATATATATATATATATATATATATATAAACTACTGTACGTGTGAATAAATAAATAAATATGCTCTTATTTCAATAGTAAGCCATATTTGGGACAACTTTCATTTAAACACAAAACCTTCAATAAATGTTGTCCTGTACACTAAATTGGTTGCAGGAATGACTGTAAATATAACAAATAAGCCTGTCAAAAGTCTGCTAGATTCTTTTTCCTCAATCTATGCCCACAAATAACCCAACTATTGCATCTCTGCATCTCCTCTGAGCCCAGAAACTTCAGAAGACTGAGAATGCCTTAGGACTGCAGAGGCAAGAGTCCTCAGTGCAGTGTGTGTGTGTGTGTCTATGGGCTGCAAAGATAGCACAAAAAGCAGAGAGATGCAGACCGTGATCTGCACTTTCTCTCTGTCTGTACAATCAGCTCAGCAGCACTGAATCACTGCTGTTATAAAAGTCCTTGGAAGTGGATGAATTTTGCTGCACTGCCTCAGTCACTGTAAGCAGAGCTGTCGTAATTGAAATCTTTAATCGTATTTTATTCCATGCGGCAAATTCAGTAAGTCATCTTTGTTTGGGTCAAATTGGAGATTCACTCATGCTGAGATCTGTGGGTCGTTTTCTGTCATATTACAGGTTATTAAATTAGCAGTCGTCCATAATTCTGCTTTTAAAAGCTGCACGTGACAAACGCTGCCAGTATTAAAAGCACAATTGGCACGTGCTGCTCCTGCTCTGCATACGCGCCGCTTACGCATGCAGTGTGAAACCGACGTCAAACTTTGATATTTTAGCGCGGATGTATAGCTAGCTGAACTGCACTGTAGCCCTATTCGGACGGGACTAGTTTTCTAAACTACTGTACATGTGAGCTTCGATTCTTGTCGTCCGTGATCTTCATGTACCATTTCAGACGGGACTAACATCTCCATGTTTTTTTTATAGAGGTGAGAGGGTCTGTTTCGTAAATCTTTACAGAGATCATAGTCATTTAGATTGATTACAGTTATTATAATCAGCTAAAAAGTTAAATGGCTAGTACGGCAAAACCATGTTAATGTGTGGCTACTTTAGTTCAAATATTATGATATTTATTTGTAGGGGTGGGACGATACAGGTAACTCACGATTCAATTCTGTGGCGATATATGGCCCACGATAATGATAATATCACGA
>JAUMHR010000082.1:12400636-12413309 GCA_032361145.1 Enteromius fasciolatus
TATTCTAAATAATAGTAATATATTTCTGGCACAATGTCTAAACCAAACTTTTATTTTGACGGGTTGCCGTGGATACCGTTATATTTTTGTGTGAATATGATATGCTGGTTTACTCAAGTGAAACGGTAAAATGCACGTGAAGTTACTGTATTTATGTCGTCATTGAGAAGGCAGATATTGTAGCAAACAAAACCTCTCGTCTCTGTAGATGAAAAAAAAAAAATCACTTAATTGAAAATTCTGATATGAAATCATATGCACACAACATTCTTAATGTTTGAATAATTGCAACAGATATCAATATTTTGTATTTGTCAAAAATTATTGCGCACCACTGACACACATACATACATAAAGAAATACATATTATATATGTTCACCTGAAAGATATTTGTCCATTCATGAAAATCAGAAAACCATAACTGTGTATATGCAATGTTCAGTTATTAAAATAGTCTTTTAAATCCCAGGTGCACTAAACTTAGAATTTCTCAAAAGAAATGTACAGCCAAAAACAGTAAAAATAGCATTTGTGATTGCATATGATAATAACAGTGAGGCTTGCTTCAGCAAAGAAACAATTGAAAGGATGCAAATGCAAAACAATAGTGCTCAGTAAGCACCTAAATCTGTGCGAACGCTAGCCCTGTCAAAAGAAGCTTTCACGTTTGCTGTTGTCAAAACATTTTGCTATATAGGATGTGCGGTTGCCCCGTCTGGAAGCACCTCTGTTTCCCTTTCCAGTCTGACAACAGCTATAATGTGTGTGCCAGCCACTGTAATGTCACGGCTCTCACCGCAGAGACTGACAGCGACTGGTTGCCATCGCAAATCAAGAGATAGCACACAATACAAGCACTGTGTCATCACATTCCTGCCCCATAATATCTGTCAGGGCTTGCTTAACTGAATCTATTATCTGCCACGGCCAAGAAACGGTTGCAGACGGGGTTTGGTGTGGTAACATTTCCTTTGTATTCTCTCTCTCTCTCCCGCTCTCCATTCTGTGCAGGCAACAAACAAGTAATCCTCCTTTTAAGGACCTCTGAGCGTATCGCCGCAGTCTTGAAGGAAGCTTGGAACAGCACACAGATCCTTGACAACAAGAGAAGGAGAGTAATGCTGGTGCACGGGCCTAGGTATGCGAAAGCAAGGAGTTGTTTTTGTGTTTTCCTAATTTTCTGTTTCCTAAGAGCGATTATAAACTTGCACTTGCATTATTTGTTTGCATACACCACTAGTTTTCATAGTTTGTAATTTAATTGTTGTAATAATTATGTTATAATACATACTTGTTTTAGTATTGTTGTAGTATTTGTTGTCTAAATCAATTGCATGGAATTTCGTCTTGAGTAATTAAAAAATAAATCAAAATGCATTAATTTTGGTGCTTTTGCTTAATGCTTAATGATGTTTTACAGTCAAATTTATGTATGTTATATTGTATCATTTAACCAACTTGCAGAAATACAATATGCATAGATACGATATGCAGAGATATAAATATAAAAACAATAGCAATGACAAAAACACAATGCAAACAAAATGAAAATAAATAAAAAGTAAAAAAATAAAACCAACTTCCAGAAATATTAAAAACACAAAATGAAATTAAACAAAACAGAAATGCATAAAGTACAAAACTAAACAAAATGAAAAAAATAACAATAATAAAATGCAGAAACATAAACAAAACACAAAATGAAAATAACCAAACAAACAACACAAGCACAACAAAACAAGACACATCCACAAAAAAGTAAATAACGAATGAATAAATAAACAAACCACAAAACAAATAAAACATCAAAACTAAAATGTAAAACAGGCGATGATATCCTAGAGGACCCCTGGAGGCACCAATAACCATGTATTAAAAACAATAAGTCAGATGAATTATAAAATATCATGGGATGCAACTTTCCAAAAACTTGTTTATTATATTTAATATTTAGATCTTCAGTGCCAATGTTATAATTTTACTTAATGGTGATACTTATTATTATAACTAAATTAAAACTTTTTAAATGTAAGAATACCTGGAGGCCATTTTAATACGTTTAAAATATCCCCCCCTACTAGTGGTAAGCATATGAAGACTGTAAAACCCCACATTGCATAGACAAACGGTAAAAACCTAAGTAATAAAACATCAAGGCCAATATATCAGCAGTTATGCCTCACCATAAAGAGCCTCCATTTTGTGAAGTCCAGATCCGTCTGAACAGCGCATACTTTCTCACAGTCCATATCTGCAAGGCAGGTGCCCTGACCTGTAAAGATCAAAGCTTTCCCCACTCAAATACAGGGCAGAATCTTTTTTATAGAGGACGAGGACGGCCTTAAAAATCCTCAGGCTTTTCAATTAAGCAAGAATTTGCCTCAACATGCCTGAGAAAGGACAACAATTGACGACTGAAACTGAACATGTCGATACACAACGGCCGTAAAGAAATCAGACAGCAAACGCAAGGTATTTCTTAAATAATTTAATTGCAAAAGGGTTTTTTAAAAATATTTCTACAAGAATGCATTATTTAATCGCTGTTTTTTTTTTCGTCTTCACCATTAAATACATCTCAATGCTTTCCAAAACAAACAAAAAAAAACCTAAACAAAAAAAGTCTTGAAATGTGTCTTGCTTCTCTCAATAAGTACAGCACTCAGCAGACATTTTGCTTTTGCACGTCAGTGATTTGTGGAGACTGCTTGAAAAAAACAACAACAAAAAAAATGTTTTGCTTGATTCTTACTATAAAAAGAGTAACTTCAAAACTCAGGAAAACTATCACAGAGAGGATTGGAGGAAAGAGAGAGTCCGAGATGGAGAGCCACCATTGGCACAGAGTTATTGAACTAAAATCATGCAAGTTATGTTCCAAAAACTGCTTCGGTTAAAAAAAAAACCAATGACAATAGCACCAAATACAGTCATACGTACAAACATACACACTCAAATCCAGTTATGAGAGAATATTCCATCAGACATGTTGAATGTGACAAAAGCAGCTACGTTTAGTTCCCGAACGTCTCTGTAAGTTAGGAACTTTAAGGAACAGGGTTCATATACATCAAGTTCTGTCATATACGGAAAAGGATAAATCGCTTTAGCGCGTTATATTACAATGGAGCTCTTGTATTTGTCAAATTAGGAATGAAACGAAACCACAAACAGAGGAGTACTGTGCAGAATATATGCAGTACCGTTTCCCATAGTGCGG
This sequence comes from Enteromius fasciolatus, assembly GCA_032361145.1. Taxonomy (NCBI): domain Eukaryota; kingdom Metazoa; phylum Chordata; class Actinopteri; order Cypriniformes; family Cyprinidae; genus Enteromius; species Enteromius fasciolatus. Next base: position 12,403,858 of record JAUMHR010000082.1, read on the forward strand.
TATATATGCACTGTTTCTAGTCTAGATACAGAGTTTGGTTAACAGAGCATCCTGTACTGGATTTATAACCCATCAAACATGCTACTGGTTTGCATATTTTACGTTTGACCAGGGAAAAACTAACCAGAGCAGATCCGAACAAGGCCCATTCAAAACCTGAAGGCAAACAATCATGGGTTGGTCATCTATTTCTGCCAGGCTGTAAACATTTGCCTGCGAGACCCAGTGTTAATCAGAGCGGCAGGCTCTAAAAGATGGGCCCAAGCCCTGTGGTGTTTCATCAAGCCTCCAAGCAAGAAAAAGAGGTGAAGAATAAAACATTTGGAAGACAACCCGGTAGTTTCAGGAAGTAAAGCGTATCCTGCCTGCCGCGTAGCATTACCGTGAATTACTATTGTGGTTCGACATCTCATTCGAAAACACCCCCGGAAATCCTGTAATTCCGAAATGTGATTGCGAGGAATGAACAAAACGCTTGGTGAGTGAGTTTTACAATTGGCACTAACAGTTTCTCTTTGTGGTGGTGACGGAAAGGCTTTGCTTTAATATTGAAAAGATTTACTAGGGATCTGCCCAACATTGACGAGATGTTCAACACATCTATTCATTTCTCTTAAACCAATTACAATACACTTCCTCTGCTTTTTTTGTTGTTGTTTTTTTTAATGATGGCATTCCAAAAATGCATTTGCCATCTTTTTTGAATGCGAGTATTCAAATTTAGATCAGATCTTCAAATAAAAGAACGAGTCCTTTTGGTTTCTACGGATGTCATAAAATAAACAATGCATTGTTATCTCTCAACGTAATATAATTGTCACAAGTCTTTTCATGCATTGGTCCTCTGGGGAACACAACTGTAACGTCCATGTACAGAATGTGTGCATAATAATCCTTATATTCTCCCTTTGCTTTATACACATACACACACAGAAGCACACACACACTACAACATAGTCATACTCACAGAACACACACTCACTCACTGTAGAGATGGCCAGTGACTTTTACACTGGAAAAATATATAGATTTTTTTATTTATCGATTTATTTATTTATTTTTAAATCAGTATTTTGTAGTGCTGTCAACCAATTAATCACGATTAATCACATAAAATAAATTATAAAGTAAATGTGTGTTTGTACTGTGTATATATATATATATATATATATATATATATACATACACACACACCCATGCAAAACTGTTACATTTATATATTAAATATATTTAGATATAAATTATATGAATATAAATATACGCATGTAAATATCTTCTAAATATATACTGTATGTGTGTGTATTTATATATACATAATAAATACACACAGTACACACACACACATACTTTATAAACAAAGTTTTATTTTGAATGCAATTAATCGGGATCGTTAACCGTTTGACAGCACTAGTATTTTGTCAGCATTCTCAAAACAAGATTAAAATGTATTAAGCCAAACCTAACTTTTATTTCTAAAGTGAATTTTGTTACATTTATGCGTAAGAATCCAACAAAGGGAACACAATATATGTTCTCTGAAAACAAATATTAATATACTGCGCAGTTTTACTTCTCAAATTGATCTTGTTTTAAGAATGTCGCGATATTTATCGTGGCAAAAGACAAATTTACTGATTTAAAAAAAAAACGATTTCTTGCAGTGTAGTACAGGTTATCACAGTCCTTCTCTTTTCTAACTGCTAAAGAATCCTGATATAATGACTGATGACCAGCTAAATGTCAACTCATCGTGGAAAGGAAACTAAACAGGTTGACGGAAAACAACAGAAAAGAATAAAAGAAAACATCGATTGAAATTATGAAAGCACAGCTGAGAATCCATTGTTTGAAACTATGAGAGCATCCTGAGTTCACCAGGTATATTCTAAGAAGTCCTTTTGTCAGTTTAAACCTGGTGGACAAATGCAACTTCCTCAAATCCAGTCCTGCGACATCCGTGATCTTTCACCCTCGGCTGTGCCTCTCCCTCCTGTCCGTTTGAGGCATGTGCCCTTAAATAAAACACCTTCAATATGAAGATGGGGAATAAGCACAAAATCACACGCACAATAGAACATCTGCTAGCATTGGAGGGATTTCTGCGCAATCATGTCCTCACGTTTTGTGAATTTATATTCACGTCTAGTTTGTTTGGTTTTTTTTGTTTTTTTTTCTCGTTTTTTTTAGTCTTTTTATATTCAAGTTAAGTGTACTATTAGAGGAGTATCTCTTCCATAAGCAACATCCATCCGGTAGAGTCCATCCCTCAGAGTCAGTTTCAGGGAGAAATGCATTATGGGAGGCTTCCAAGCCAGCCTCACGAAAGAAAATACCACACGCACGCATGCAATCACCAACCCCACACCGGAGCCTCGTGAGGCATGCATGGGATATAGGCTTTCCTCGTTCTTAAAAATAAGTACAAAATAATCTTATCTAATCCTGTCGGGTGTAAAATAATGCAGTCGTTACAGGAAAACAGGAAAATGGAAAGAAAAAGTTGTCCGAGGCACTGCGAGCCAGTTTCATCTGATTAGTGGAGATGATCTGGGATCGTCTGTTAGTTCGCTTTAAAACAGTTCCGCCCCCATCTCAGACCTGGACGGGCAGCGTTTGGTTCATTTGCAGTCTCATGTCTTGAATGCTGCCGAGAATCTTCTTTTGGTGGCCGGCTAGTGTTACACCTATCCGTAACAGGTCTCTGTAAAAAAACAACAATAGGAAAACACTTATTGCCACTGTTATACAATACATAACTTAGCAGTTTCTAAAAGAGAGAACAGAATTGACGTTGTTTAAGTGTTAAAATCCCGTGGGAATGTATCCAGGTGAGCAAATCCGTTAGCAAATTGTCGCTAGGTTGAGCAAATAGAACAACCCCACCCTTTGGCTACTGAACTGAGACAAGTTTGTGGTGCAAAGCCAGTTCTCAAACTAAAGATAGGCCAAACGCTGGTCAATGATTTGCAAGGTTTTGCACCTAAGGCTACCAGATGTCAGATTTCACGTGAAGAAAGTGCTATTAGTGTAACCACAGACGTGACTTGGAATGATATTTCACTGTGCAACAGACAGTCATTATACTTTAGAATGAGTGTGGTGTAAAGGTTACCACAGGCTTTGTGATAAAAATGCTTCCTGTTGTTTCATTGGCTGAGGTAACCTAATCCCTTCATGAGGTTTTAGTTTACACAGCAACACATGTAGCTAAAAGCTAGTGCAGACTCTTGTCGTTTCCCTTTTTTTTCACCTTCCACTAAACGAAAAGGACGTTGTCAGGGAGCAAGCGCCCCGTGGCGGCCCCCAGTCTGTCTTCCCTTCTCATCTCTGCAATCGCACGACATTAGCAGAGTCATTTCACACAATGTAAAAGTGTTTTCTCTCTTTTTCCTCTGTTGGTCCCATCAAGCCCAACAATGTTGGATAAAATGATAATAAATGGAGCCCATTAGGAGAATTACTAGTCATTAAGAGCACGCGAAAACCACCGACTGGTCCACCTGTCAAGTTGCCAAATTGAAACAAATTACCCCTGCCTCCATCTTTTATTGCACTTTAATGGGCGTGATGAATTTATAATTTTTTGTCTTTATTAGTTTATTTGATCCTAACCGCTCTCTTCACATCTGTCTAGACATTTAACATAGCGAAAAATCATAGATCTTTTCTGGAATGTGACCTTTGTAAGATACTTTGTTCATGACATTTTCTAAGGATGAAATGTTGCAATAAATTAAAGCGAGATGAGGGGGATAATCACAAGCTCTACCACTAATCCCATTCTGATCACTGAAATATTGCATTTCCTTATTGTCTCCTTAATTCCCTGTTTAAGGTTGGTTGCTTGGTCCGAACCAGAGTTAGATTCTACACAATTGGTCCCCACCACAAGGATTGTTATGAAACTACCCTTACATTTTACTTGCATAGATGCACAGTGCCTTGAACTCGAACTTATGTACGACCACCAAAACAAAGACAAAGCAATGCCACTCACTCTGAAGTCATCTGGGCCACCAAGTCAAAAGAAGCAAAGCCAGCATTAAGGAAGTTGTCTCGGTAGCGGCTCATCTTGATGGCATCCAGCCAGTCGCCCACAGTGGTGAAGGTGGTGTAGTCTGGCACACATCGGTCGAGGAGCGGCTGGGAGGCCCTACAGAGAAAGAGAGGAGTGGAGATAAAAAGAGAGAGAGAGAGGGTTAGGTCACGCCAGGCCTCCACCACCGAAACCTCACCCCCAAACCCCCCCACCACCACCTCTCCTGGCCTGTAGGGCCTGAACCTGCCACTGTGGCTTACTGGCTGGAGATGTGCAGGGGCCCACCAGAGAGAACTGCAATGATGCTGTGGGTGTGGGTCCGCATGAAGCAACACATGTCTGGACTTTACATGTATTGATACTTAGCATGCTCTACATTAATGCTACAAAAATCACTTGCTTATGCATGACATGATTTAGCCTGGTAAGGTGACCAACTCCTTTATCAGTCCAAAAGAAACAATGCATTAAATCTGCCTGCACACACCTAAAAAGATCCTTCTTGAGTTATAGCACAACTTAATTTAATGTCATGCATAAAAGCAGAAAGTTCAAATTAGATCAAACAAAACCAACAGAGACCAGACTTGATCTATGAGCAGATTGGGGTCTTAATAACTAACAGTGAGGTCTGGGCTGTGGGCATAGGGAGGCAAAGTTTTAGAGCAAAGACACTTCTGTCTGCGAACTCTCTGCTCTGCTGAACCTAGCTGTCTTTTGATGGCATTAGATTAATTAACAATTAAAAGCATAAGAAAAAAGTTAATAAGAAAGGAACAGAGGCTCTATTGAGCACAAGGTCTGTAGATGGATGGGAAGAGTGCTTTTTTAATAAGCTCCTGCCTTTAGGGCTGAAGGGTTTGTGGTCATTAACCTGGAAGGCAGCTTTTCTTAATGGGGCATTGTTAGAGCTGGCCTGGCTCTCACATCTTAGGGACTAAGATAAACTGTATGAAGAAACTAAAAGAACAAATGCATAACTAAACTACCCTTAACTCAGCATTGAGTTTAGGTATTAACTAATTAAACTGCTTAGTTTAGTTAAGGAACCGATCACTGAAGATAGTACACAGAGCATCAAATGTTGCAACAACACAAGCCCCATCTCTCAGTCTTTCATTAGACTCAGCAGGCAGGCCACCTCTCCACTGGCCCTTTTAAAATCTCGTTACTTGCTAATTAAAACCATTCCCATCTCTGAAATACATTAACTAATGATTCTTCCTTTATCCACTGATCACTGTAGAGTAGACAAAGTGCCTCCCACTGTTTCCTGGTTGTTAGAGTCCCTACCCCAGGGCCTAAAGCCTAGAGGCAGGCACCCTGAGGTGGGTCAAAACCTTCCTGAAGCTTTTGGCTAACAACTACCATGTGTCTAACTGAAACAAACAATCTGTGCAAAAATGCACCAATCAGCAAAATTCTATTATATAGTGACTTCATCTGGAAGGCAGCTGATGTAATTAGATATTTCAAGCAGAAAAGGCTCTAGTAAGTGTAGACCAGAACAAGCATCGGAGGCAAAACAATCGATAGCCTTGTGATGGTGCAATTAAATGGAATGATTTATCGACTTAAGGTCAACTTCATTTTCATGATGTCAGAGTTTCTCAGCTTACAATATTGTTCGTCAATTGAATATAATCTGAAATCAATAGACTCTTAATTTTAATTTAAAGCAACTTTGGCCTAATTCTGAATTTAAAATGCGTAAACAAGTTAGTTTGGTTAGTTGAAGAGATGCAAACATGTTATACTGTATGTCATATCCCCTTACCCAGAATGTGTGCTGGTGACCACCTTAAGGCTGGCGGCATTGCGAATAAGTTTGTCCAAGGTATTGACGATCTGGGAGAACTTGGGTCTCAAGTTTCTTTCTTTCACCCAGCAGTCTAGCATAAGTTGATGCAAGGCGGTAGGGCAGTCCATAGGTGGGGGCAGTCGGTAGTCCTGCTCGACTGCGTTGATCACCTGTTAATGAAAAATAATAATTGTTTTGTGTTAGTTGACCCCCAATATAAGTTGAACAAAGGCAAAGTAGAGAGGAAACTTACGTCTTGGTTGCTCATGTCCCAGTATGGGCGCTCGCCATACGACATCACCTCCCACATCACAATACCATAGCTCCAGACATCACTGGCTGAAGTGAACTTCCTATAAGCAATAGCCTCCGGTGCTGTCCAGCGAATAGGAATCTTTCCTCCCTACAGATGCAAGAGCATACCGTGTTTTTTTATTTCAAATGTGAGGTGGACATTGTTATATGAATATTAAAGGACCAAGACATGAATGCTGACCAATGAGCTGGTGTAGGTTGGGTCAGTGGGATCATCCTCCAAGAAACGAGAAAGGCCAAAATCGGACACCTTACACACAAGGTTGCTGTTGACCAGAATGTTACGGGCAGCCAAATCACGGTGCACGTAGTTCATGTCGGACAGATATTTCATGCCAGCTGCAATGCCTCTCAACATACCAACGAGCTGGATGACTGTGAACTGTCCATCATTTAGCTGTTGGAGAGAGTGGGAAAAATCACAGACCCATTAATAACAGGAATGTCCGCTGTCTAAGTGTTTTTAACTTTCCAGGATGTGACTCATCATCCAGATGATTCATCTCTCAAAGTCACAGCCAGCAGCTATGCTATTTGTCATCACTGTTTAGAAAGTTTAGGATGTTTTTCAAGGGGACAGGTGAGAACATCTCCTTTTAGAAAACTAATGGGGGGGTTAAAACTTACGATAGATGGTATGTTTCGTGAAGCAGATAAATTTAAGTATTACTTTTCCATACAAATCCCTCAACAAGAATCCATGTATCAAACGTTAAAACAAACAAACAAATTTTATACTAGTAAGCATCTCTAACCCGAAGAAAGGAATCCAGCGCTCCATTCTCCATGAATTCAGTAACAATCATGACTGGCCGACTCTTCGTCACCACCCCTTCCAGGCGGATAATATTAGGATGATCGAACTGGCCCATGATGCTGGCCTCACTCAGGAAGTCTCTTCTTTGGCGCTCTGTGTAGCCTGCCTTCAGAGTTTTAATTGCCACAATGATCTCACGTCGTCCAGGCAGTTTCAGACGACCTCGGCACACCTCTCCAAACTCTCCTACATAGGTAGTGGACAGACGAGAGAGAGAGGAAGAAAGGGTGGAGTGGAGAGAGGAGAGGGAAGAGTGGAGGAGTGTGGGAGAGAAAGGGAAGAGGGACAGTTACTGGTTAGAATCAAGGAGCCAGGGGGAAGCGGGGGGAGACAGCAAGAGAAGCCAGGCTAAAGGTGATGCTATTGGAGTGTATCCAGGGGGCGAGGGAAAGGGTAGGGTGAGATCAGCAGTGCTTCAATGGGAAAAGATCTCAGAGGGTTGGTGGGGGTTGGGGTACCAAAGAGGAAATGGGAAAAGTAAGGCAATAGAGGAAGGGGTAAAGGGTACGATCAGAGAATGCTAGGGCCTGGAGGGAGTAAGGGTAGAAATGTGGGAAGTAGGTGGGGACAGAAGCTTAGGAGTATTGGACTGCTTGCGTCTGCAGTCTAGGCCAATGTGTAAGCAAGTGCAAGAGAAACAAAGGGGTCAGGGGAGGACATGGTAGGGGTTCATCACTTTAGACAAAGCTAGGAAACAACAGGTTCAGGTAGCAGCGTTAGATGTTAAAAGCCTTGTTTGTTGGAGTCTGAGATGGGGATCTTCAACTCATTACAAATCATCCTAAACCAGAATCCTACTTCTTTTTGGCTTTTAGAAGCTAAACTGCTAATGTTAAGATCTAAAACATTTACAAAACAAAAGGGAATGGTCTCAAGGGCAGGAAGGAGCACCATGGACGGAGAAGTTAACAGGTCACAGTGTCAAGAGAACATTTAATTGTCCGAGAGGTATCATCAGGCTCAGGATAGGCTTGGTAAGTTAGCAAGAATGATAGCTCTATAGTTAACTCTGAAGATAACCTCAGAAGCTCCATTTTGTAAGTAAAGCTGTTAGAGACATTGGTAAGGTGCTAAGGGGTTTGGATTTTGGAGCGGGATGAGTTGATTGAAGTACCGCTTGGTGTGAAGTCCTCTAAAGGTATGGCCTGGGTGTGCCTAGCTGTCTTCCCCCTGTTGCTCAGGAGCTTGTGTTGTTGGTTACCTGCGCCAATGACTTCCTCGATTTTCACACAGGAAACGTCAATCTCTTTGGCAAACTCGCGGATGGCCTCATTCGGGTCCTCGTAGGTGAATGGGTCAATGTAGACCTTCATCCCCGGAGTGACTATAGGGGATTCAATAGTGCGAATAGCGGTATGAATCACACTGCTATAATACACAATATTTATAGCATTGTTAGTCATTAAATGGCAGGTAAACTCTGTAGAGACTTACTGTATTGTTGCAGTTTTTCTGTGTACTCTGATTCTGAGCCATTGCGTTGCTTCCTGTGAACCAAAGACAATGCTGTCAGTTATAAAAGGTTGATGATTTCCTATTTTAATGTAGGAAAATATGCATTTTGAAAAGGACCTGTTTTTTTTTTTCCTGCCAGCCCCTTCAGGGATATAAATTGAGGTCGATTAAAGAATGAGAATAATATGAAAATTAAGCTAACAACAGAATCAGCCTCAAGAGACTTGTCACTTCACTACGGAAGTCAAATCTGCATAAAGATAGCTATGAACAACAGTAGAAGCATTGGCTGTCTTGCTTCGGTTACATACTAACGAATCTTTACTGCCATGTTGTTTAATTCTCTCCTGTCTCTTAATGCCTTCTTTTACACTTTTTTACACTATCAGTCCATTTCAACAAACCCAACCCCCGTCAAGTACATGTTAATGCAATCCCTTTGTTGTCTAACTAGTAACCGGGCCAACAATACCCGCTGGTGATTTGTATCTCATTTCCAATTCAAATTCAGTTCCGGAATATGCCAAGGCCTACATTTTTTCAATCGCAGACAAGTTAAGATACTGAGACACACTGTGTTGATTAGAACGAAAAAGAGTGCAAATTTAGAATTTTTGCTTGATAAGGCTTTAAATACTCAGCTGCCTTGCCCTCAACTGTGGAAATGGGAAGGTAGCCACAAGATGGAAAGTGCCAGTGCCAACGATCATTGGGACACTGTGGAATTCCAATGTAGGGCGCATGCACATTTGAGACCACTGGCTACAATTTACCAAGTACAAGATCCAAAATAACTGACAACCCAGAATGAAAATGCTTACATTAATTGCCAGATAGGTTCTAAGGAAGCATTATGGGTAACTTAACTACATATGCAGTAAAAACATCCTGTCTTATAGGTAGGGGTGGCACGGTTCATGAAAAAAAAACGAACCGTTCGGTACGCTGGTCTCGGTTCGGTGCATGCATGCGTCGCACGGTTCGACGGTTCATGACATGCGCAATGTAGCCTCGTGCCCCGTATG
>JAUMHR010000082.1:12427527-12453536 GCA_032361145.1 Enteromius fasciolatus
TATATATATATATATATATATATATATATATATATTATACTTATTATAACCATTAATGTAAAAAACAAATAAGGCTTATTTCATAAGTTTATGAACATTCTCAGTCTCAGAAATCTCAAGAAATATCAACCATATCAAAACATGTGAAAATGATAAGTGTACAAACTAAACTTATTTACAAAAAATACTAATACATAAGGGGGAAAAACTACTTAAAACCTAAATAAATGATAATATAAAATTTAGCTCATTTAAAATTGCTTTTTATCTATCTATCTATCTATCTATCTATCTATCTAATTTGTATTACACATAATAAATAATTCTTATTAGTTCTATCTTTAATTATTTGTGCTTATGAAGAGGGTCCCATATGAACTCCAAGGGTTTATAAATCCCAGGAAATGTAGATATTTGAGGTTACTAAAGCACATATCAAAACATCATCACTGAAAGAACATGCATGAATAGCCGGATGTTTTGAAGTAAATATGGAAATCTGTTCAAATTATAAAATGATAAGTCAAGTGTTTTGAGTTTAAACACTAAACATTCAAGTTGCATAACTTGCACACAAAGGCAAATTTTCAGAGTTGCATGTTCACAGACACACACACACACACACACACACATTGATGTAAGAAAGGTCAGCTCTCCCATTCTAATCCTCTAATGACAGAGCAGTGCTAATAACAGAGCAAGACAGAGAAACACTTGAATCAACACACACACTTACACACACTCTGTGGGTTTACGAGCACCTTAAAATATGTCTTTGTTCCAGTAAGCAATGGTTTTAAAGAGCGGTATGTGAACAAAACCTCCTCTATTGATACAAAGAATGTTCGCTGGATTCAGAAACTGAGTCAGTGGTGTGTGGGCCGCAGGTGAGATATCACTGCATGATTTCTGCTCTCAGCTTTACCCACTTTAACCGGAGTTAGAAGATGTGGAAAGTATGAAAAGCTGGGCAGAGTGTAAATTGAGGGCCAAAATTTACATATAATTTTGCATTTCATGAAAATTAAAGTCCAAGTGTGTACTTTCTGCACCATTACCATCACCAAATGGAGCTACAAAGATAACAATATTAAAAAAAAAAATGTTGTTAAACCGGTTTTTCTCCTCTGCCCCATTGGTCAGTCGAACAAAAAGCCCAGCCCCCAAGCTCATGCTATTGGTTGAGCCAATGTTTTGTGTTAAGATGGTTGAAAAAATGGTAATTTCAGTGTCATTGAGATACTGTTGTTGCTTTTGTTAATAGTTAATAAATAATAAATCATTTTAACAGTTTTGTTGTGTGTGTGTGTGTGTGCGTGTATATATATAGGCTATATATTTCTTAATTTAATTCTTTAAGTAACAATTGTTTTATTTTAGTACATTAAAATGAGAAATGTTGCATTAAAAACTAGCTGAAATTATTTGTTTTTATTTATAAGTTTATTTTAGCATTTTTGTGTTATTTTTGTTGACATAATATATGTTTGTGTTTGTACTGTGTATATTATGTAAATATACTATAAATAAACACACACAAATACAGTATATATTTTGAAAATATATATTTACACGAATATATATATATATATATTCATATATACAGATACAGATATATATATATATATATATATATGTGTGTAAACATTGTTCTAATTGCATTCTCATGTCATGTCATCTCACAAATTCTCATTAATTTTTAGGCATTTTTGGCCTGTTTTGTCTCCCGCAGCGTTGTTGTGAAATCGTCCCGAATGGCAGGCCCCGCAACCAAAAAAAGAATGTCACTCTCTGTCCCCAAACACTTGAGCTCTGTTTTGCCACCCAACACTGAGATGTGTCAACAGTGCGGGGAAAACACTGCATTAAACTTATTAAAGCTATTAGACTGATTGCTTTGTGTGTGCTTTTGTTGCAGCTTTTATTAGCTCTTGGGGGGTTAGGTGAAGCAGCAGAAAGTGGGGGAGAGGGTATGGGAGAGAGGGGGAAAGTCGTTGAAAGAGGACGGAGGGGAAAAGGGGGGGATCCTATTTAAATTGAAATGTGGTGAGCGGCCTGGGCTTTTGTGCCACGCTGGAGTGTGGTGATTAGAGGAGAAGGCTGCTTTTGGCGAGCTGGCGTGCATCCTCTAATTGGTGGAGGCTTCTTGATGTAGGTGGCTGGATCTCCAACACCCTGAACCCTCCCTGGGAAACCCATGAAAGAGCCTCCTCATCCCCATCCGTCCACTCTCCGTCAGTCACAACACAATGCTTGTCACTCTCCCAGCCATTTACCTACTAACAAGGCTCACTGTCAACGCTGCAGATGTAGCGTATATTTCATGATGGATTTACCAGCATTTGTAACTCGTAAAATTGCCCAAAATTCTTTGCTAAATTCAGAAAACACTTAATTTTAAGGAATCGCAGCTTTCTGACACTTGATTTGTTGTTAAATCATGTAAGTTTGTGCTAGATTTACATCTTTTACTGCTTACTTGTTACTTGTACTCAAGCTATCAGTTGCTTCAAAGGTTTGAGATAATTTACTTGCGAAAAAGTTTACTTAATTGTATTGAATGTCCACTTTTTGTAGTGAACTTCGATTCTTAAATGTATTTTTTTGTACACTTGTAGACAACACATATCCATGTAAAATATGTGTGCAACATTTACATATTTTATTATTCAAAATTACCCATATTCAAGCTATCGTTTTATTCAAAGATTTGTCCGTAAAAGTATCCTTAGTTGTAATAAATGTGCACTTGTAGATAACAAATATGAATTACGTGGTCAATTACATGTACTTAAAGGGAGTGCTTAAGTACACTTACAGTAAAAGTACATTTTAAGTCATTGTTTTAATATTTTGCATTGCTTTAAAGAAGTACGCTTGTTTTGATTTTGAATAGCTTAATATTTTAAGTTTGTGCTATTCAATATTACATTTAAAGTTAAAATGGTTAAATGCATTTAAATGCATTGCATGGTTATAAATGTGTAATTACAGATATATTTAAATACATGGCAAAAACTAATTCCAATAGAAATTACATATATGTATATTTAAATTTTTCCAACAAAATGCTTGCCAGTCAAAGCAACCTTACTGTATAGTACTTACTTAAGTAAGTTTGAAGACACTCTAAAATACAGGTAATTGCATTTTAAATTAATTTAAACTGTAATAACTTTGCAATAAACATGCAAAGTGTCCAAAATGGTTTATGAAAAAGGCTTGCTAGTATATCCAATAGTAAATGTTATCAATATTTCAAAGACAATTGAAGTATGTTTAAAGTCCTACTTAAGCGGGTCAGCTAACTGCATTTTAAATTAACTTACACTATAATACTTTTGCAATTAAGAGACTAAAAATACATTCAATTTGCACTTGTGTATTTTTAAGTACTGTTAAAAAAAAAATTGTACTTTTTTTGCAGAGGACTAATGTGACCAATTTCATAATTTTGTGGAACTGCATGTGGTCGTCACGCAAATCTCAAAGTCTCTTTCAACCGTCTTGGCACCGGTTAAAATGACAGTATTTGACAGGAAGGTGACAAAGAGCATAAGTGCATCTGCTACATTTTTTTTTTGTTGTGTTAATTATTCTTCAGCTGACATCAGAAGATGTCGGGATTGGCGCGATGTCTTAGGGGGTCTGATTTTGAAGTTGACATCTTCAAGGGAATGGGGTTGTTGAAAATGAGCCCATTTGCTTTGATCAAACATAGTCAGACATGCCGTTCACGCTCACAGGCAGCACAAAGACGAGCTTGGCGGGTTCATATGGTGAGCAAAAGATGAGCCACGACCGAGATGAATATTCAAGCCCTGTTCGTCTTTGCATGAACCCCGTAGTGCGCTCCAGTTCCAGCTTGAGCTCTAGAAATGGGTATCGCACCCCTCCTTACGCGCATTCGTTCTCGTTTCTTTTCCAAGGCCTTTAATTACAGAATGCAGTCAATCTGATGAACAGGCAGCCCCTGGGGCGACTGTCTGCTAACCAGGTGTGCTCACAACTACGTGTTCCCAGTGTCTAAATGCGTGTCCTTATTACTACTGTAGCATGTCCAGAGCTCTTGCAGAAGTAGCGTGATCATGTCGTCTGTTAAGCCCAGTAAGACCTTCCCAATGTCCCTCTCTCCCTCGAGAGTTCTAAAGCATTTTCATATGGGACCGACTGTTACAAAGATGTTAAGGTACAATGACAGTGTTCGATTTTTTTTTACAGTGTATGTACTACAGCATTATAATACTGTAATAAAGATATTATTACATATTTATGCAATATATAACATTTTTGGCATTAAAAAACGTCTACTGGAAAATCAGTCAGGAAAAAAAAAGTCATGGGGTGGGATTTAAAACCAAAAAATAAATCAATCAATTATATGTATATATTGGACCTTATTTACACCTGAAGGATGCATATTAGTACCGTAAAAGTTACTGTTATGAACCTGTTTGTGTGCATACGATATCTTAGAAGAAGAATTTAAAGAAGGGATAACCTGTTCTACACTAAAATGTATAATGTTTTTATATTTGAGTGTATAATTCCAACATTCTAATATTGTAATAAAAGTATTATTATATGGTTATACAACATTTGACATTAAAATGTCCAGCAGAAAATCACTATACAGTCAGAAAAAAGATACATGCCATGCGGTGCAGCTATTTTAAAATATGCATTTTTGGAACTTATTTACATTTAAAATGTGCATATTAGTACCTGAAACCTTGTCTGTTTAAAGAAATTGTGAGAAGGGATAACACGTTCTACTTTTCTTCTCAGAATGTATGTATTACAGTATTACAAGAATGTAATAAGTGCATTATTACATAGTTATACATTATAGAAAACGTTTGACCTTTAAATTCCTAGCAAAAAATACTATGCACAAAGAATGCATATTAGAACCTTAAAGGTACATGCACCTAAATAGTACATATTTGTAACTTTGGAAATGCTACAACCCCAATGATAGCTTTCCTGAAAGCGTAAGCCGTAGTATAAAATGACTCAAACTATTTTGCCCTGACCACCTACACCCATTGTGGTCAATCGTCATGAATTCGGCACCGTGTCCCCTAAAGCACTTAGTGAAAGAGTTACAATACTGCACATCAGTTACTCTGTTGTGGCTAGACAGGACACAAGATGCGTTGAGATGAAGATAAAGCACGATCAGCTATTAATGAGCACTTAAGCTAACACGCCGGCGTATTCTGATACCGAACGTTGATCCGATTATAGATTTCACACTAAACAGGAGCTGTCTGTTATACTCACATTGCTGCAGAAGTACAACCAATTAATGCGCTCCTGTTTTTTCTTGTAGAGGCGAGTTACTGTACAGCTGTAAGGCAAACAAAATACGTCTGTATTTATAATTTTAGTTTGGTATTTTTGGTTAGTAATGTGCACTCCACTAATCAACATCTACCAAGGGTTTAATTCAAGAGCTTGCGTACTTTCAGGTTCTCCAGTTCTTCTATGAAAAAAATATTACAGGATGACGGCTTCGCTACTGCTGACTCTTCAGGCATCGTTGCACAACTGTAATGATAGTGTTTGCTGATCAGAGAGAATGACAGCTGGACTTTTACAATGTATGATGCGTTTCATGTGGATTCCACATCTGAAACACTAGCATAACGTGATTTATGCGTCAGAACATGTGATTCTCCTCACAGTCATGTTTCGGTATCGTATTAATGGTCACATGTTTATGACATTGAAGTAAAGAGTTTCTGTTTGGGGTTTTGTGCAGATTTACAAAGGAAAACCCTGGAATGAGAGCTTAGACACAAGGAATGTGGTGATGGAAAAAAAAAGAAGAAAATTACGGTAAAATTTATATTTCAGATTTTTCGTCGCAAATATTGTGCGTTTACCTTAGCAAACATAGCAAAATGCTTGTGTTTCAAAGCAAACTTTGCGCTTGCCTGATGTTGTGATTATTTGAAGCTTCTTGTTGGAACGCAAGCGTTTCTAAAAATGTTTCTCAGAACGCAAAGTTTCTTTTTTGAATGCAAAGGTTTTCATTTTCTGCATTGTAAACTGTTAGCAAGAACTAGTGCTGTCAAACGATTAATCTCAATCATCCCAAATAAAAGTTTTTGTTTACGTAATTTAATGTTGTATGTGTATATTTATTATGTATACATAAATACACACACACAGAGACAGTATATATTTGGACAGTCTCTACATGTATTAACATTTATATATAATATATACATAAATATATTTAAAATATGAACATACAATTTTTTCTTATATACATGCATGTTTGTTTATTTATATATGCATAATAAACTTCCACAGTACTATTACATGAACAAAAACTTTTATTTTGAATGCGATTAATCGCTTAACAGTACTTTTAAGAACACTAAAAAACAGATGTCACAGCAACCAAAAAAATCGTAAAATTCAGAAGTTAGCCAACCTTTGCTAGGGTCTCAACTGCTCTTTCAATCTGCCTTTTTAATGTTTCATTCACACCTTTTCTATCTCTGTCTTCTTCTCCCTAGCGTCTGAGGGTGTATCAGTCAACAGGAAGTGTTTTGACAAGCCGACGCTGATCACAGCCATCCTTTCCATCCACTTCATTCTCTCTCATTCCCCCCATATCTCTGAAAACCCTTCTCTCTTTTTCTCCCTGTCCATCATGCTCTCCAGGTCTCCATTACTGTCAGCGGGGAGCAGGGCCAGCTAGAATAAATACAGATGACTCAACTAGCCAGTTGAAAAATGCAAGCCTCTGAGAGTAAACAGGTTTAAGGAAGGTTTGGAAGAGGAGGAGGCACACTTTGACTCCTAACGCATTTTGTAAATGGCACTGAGAAAATATTAAAACATATGTTTAGGTCACAAAAGGTGATGCAACTCAAGCAAAGGGTTCAGCAAAAGTGCCAATTTGCTTCATTGTGTTAAACACACTGAAATGTTTTCTGTTCAGTCCAAAAACAGCTCCCGAGCAACATAAAAGCTTTGACTGAATATGCTTTTATGTTTCTGGTGTCACCATGGTGTCATCTCTCTATTATTTCAAATAAATAAATAAGAGTCTGAGTCTCTGAGTCAGAAATATAAAAAACAAGTAACTTTAAGAGACCTTTGCATTTAGACGTTACGTTTAAACGTACAGTAAAGCTTTCTAAAAAGACACTAATGCTCAATAAATAATTAAATTAAATAAGTGTAAATAAATCATCAGAATGGGAAGAGTTGGAAATAGTTTAAACAGTAACGTAGCTTTAGTTCATCATAAAAACAAACCTAAAGCCTCCAAGATGTGTAAAAACGTATTTTCAAAATGAGTGGAGAAAATTGCAATTCGTCGAGCATGATGAATCCTGCCATTGGCTGAGACTAGCGTAAGCGCATTTTAACCAACATTCAAACACCTCTCCCTCTCCTCAAGCAAAAAGTATAAAAGGACTATAATCACGATAACTATGTTTTGATTGATTTTTTTCGTTCTGGTTGAAATTCAACTCTGGCTGTAATAAACTGCCAGGAATCCAAGTCTGCCAATACTGTAGGGAAAAAAAAAAACAAAGAAAAAAATATTTTTGAAACTCTGAAATATGCCTCCACGCTCAATAAAGAGCTCAATGCATCATTACCCACAACTCATATTATCAATCTAGCTATGTCCCAAAATCTGGCAGACGGTACTGATGGAGATGTTTTTACATAAATCAAAAACAACCTGAGTCCACTAGCATTATTCATGTAGTGCTATTGAGGCATGTTTCCATGAAAAGTCAACACATCTTTGTTTACTGGGCAATAACAGTAAAAGAAATAGAAATAGACAACAAAAAATTGGAAAAGAAACCAACCCTAAAACCATTTTCACTGGAGAAATGTGTGACAACTAGCCCCGGTCTCCAGAGAACACTGCGCCCTTCCTCAAAATCCTGAATATGTTGGTTTTAGAGATATCTTTGTATTCCCCTCCTGTGTTTTGTAATCTAAGCCAAAGAACGAGGCAGGAGGCATGTCTGACTTCCCCATACCTCCATTCCAGGTTCATTATGGAGGTATTTTGGCACCGCGCTGCCCACTGGCCTTGCCTGTCAGCCGCGCAGAGGAGCTGTCTGTTGTAGCTGCTGTCCAGGGACTCATCTCCATCCTCCAACAGCCCGTTTGCCGTACTCGCCTCCCTTTGACACGTTCATTATGCCACTGCAGAGGCAGCCAACAGACATCTAGGCTAAATATATGGTAATGGCACAATCCCTCAGGACCACCGGGAGGCATTTGCCATGCTATAACAGTAAGGAGGTACTTCAGACTGGGGCGGATGTTGAAATGCCCCCAAACTCTCATTTTCTCCAACCACCTTGAGATAAGATGTTTGTAAAAGGACGCTGGGGATGACGTCTAAGCTGACATCACAGTTTCTGATCGATAATGGTGCACACACAATGCGAAAAACCTGATTAGGAATCACAAAACCACAGTTTTTTGTTACCTCTGACCATTTTTATGATACAGAAAAACAAACAAATGTAGCCTACATAAAAGACATGAAATAGCCAATATAGTTTTTTCAGGGCCTGATAATAACAGATCAGTCCAATAACCGATATTTTGAACCAATACATATGACTGGTGTAAAAAATGAAATGAAAATTACAAATTTGGCAGTGATGGGAAATTGGTTATGACAATTTAAATTAACCATAAAAATGTTCAATATCAGTGCCGAAAATCAGCCAGGCCGATCATTGTTTGACCACTAATTTAAAACAACAGCAATAAAAATTGTATTACTCTTAATATCTTTTATTACTCTTAAGAATATATATATATATATGTATGTATGTATTGTAATAATGATTTACATATTTGCCATATTTTAAGATTGGAAGTCTAGATGTGTGGTAACTGTAAAACTATCAAATGTACAAAAATAGCCTTCATAAAAAGGAATTTAAAACATTAAATAAAAAATAATTGATGACAATCTAACAAAAAGATAAGTACTGTTGTTGTTGTTGCTGTTTGTATTAAAACTGTACAGTAAATAAAAACCTAACATGCCCATAGTTGAAGAAACCTTGAAAATCTTGGGTTCATCCTTGCAGTTTCTCATAAGGATCTAAAAATGTAGTATGTATAAACATAAAGGCTTTGGTTAGATTTTTTATGGTTCTGCTTCAAATTATGTAATGAGATATACAGTATGTCTGGGTAAAATTACTACTGATATAGTCTTCAGCCAAATATACAGTCTCATCTTACTATGCAAACATACAAATAACCTCTAATGGCTGTCAAATATGAGATTTCTGTTTTGCATCATGGGACAGCTGTTTGTTAGCAGCTACTGGACTGATGTGGTCCACATTTCCAGCGTTCCAGTGGCTTTCGATCGCTTCGTAATGTTTCAAATATACCGTCTGGGGCAGCCAGTGAGGTTGCGATCCCTTTTCATTTCTTGGGAAGAAAACCCAAGCTGTGAGGGCAAGAACCCTGCTAACTTCTTAGTGCCGTCACATATTAGCATTGGCAGCTACTGCTGAAGACATGGGAATAAATCCGTGGCTCAGTTTCGGCTGTCATGCTGCATGCTAATTATCAGGATATGTTGTGGTTTACCTGCTAGAACAAAGAAAACATGTCTAATGGCTTCAGCTACACCACAGAGTAATAGGAGTTATTATGTTAAGTTCTTTGGGCTTCTTTTCTATTACATTTCTTGCTACGTATGACACATTAGCCTGAGGCAGCGCAGGCTTCTTTCTACTAGCTCTTCTCACGTTAGCTCATTAAGCCCAGAACCACTCGTTAATGTTTACCTGCCCACTTATTATCTGATTCAGGTCAGAACTGCAACAACAAAGAAGGGTTAGGCAGTAACCGACAAGAATGTGGATGGGTAGGGCCTTTGTGACTGTTGAGCCGACAAATAGTCGCACAAAAACAAATACACACCCACACTGAGTCTCTGAATACGCTCAATGACTAAAGCATGGTTTGGAATTGTCCTGAGTGAAAGGGACACTATCATTCATGCTATATTTGAGAAAGCTATGTATGTACTAGCACAAGGTGATGTTACCCCATAAAGCATGTTCCTCTATCAGCATCAAACCAGGAAACTTGATTGGAATTTTGTTCAGGAACCGGTAAAATTGGCTGATCCAGGTATGTCTTAATTAAGTGAATCATAGTAACGTACCAAGAATTGTATTATTTGCTAATTTGTCAACATAAGCTCACTGGAGAAACATGCCTCTAACTACAAAAATCACCAGAGTTTCCTGTTGAAATGAACAATAGTGATGTTTATATTTATTCCAATGTGTATGGCTTTTCTGATGTAGTAGAAGTGCTAGGACTTCCTGTGAAACATGAGTCATGATAGATGAGCTCAAACACTTGTAGAACCAAACAAAAATGTCATTCTTGCTTTTGTAAACTCTATCGGTCAGGTTGAGCGTAGGTGAGGCATTATATATCCAAAATGCAAAGAAGCATTTACGTTTAAGCACCACTTATCAGATATCAGCAAAAATCGAACACTCTTTAGCACCACCAATTGAATATTTTACTATGAACGTGCCGTGAAAGGAACAAAAAGAAAGGTTTTTTTTCATGTGCCTGGGTTCTAAATGAAGGTTATAGCTTGTTATTTCTGTTTACTCCTTGTACCCTCCCTGTTGGCTAAAGCAAAAAAAAATAATCAAATGTTGGTTGCAATTCTCCCCATGCTTATCTGTTAGATCTTTTCAGCCATGTTCTTAATTGCTGCTCAGTTAATTAATCTCACACTTGGCTGCAGTAATAACTTGACTCGTTAGACCTTTCTAAATGGTTTTCGGCTCTTTAACGCACAGACACAGGCTGCCGGAGTGTACGGAAGATGGTCATCCGAGTAATTTATTCACGGACTCTACCCCCGAGAATGTTGATTAAAAAAAGAAACAACTGTCTGATTAGGACACATGGGCGTCTAGGTCATTGGCGATTGCACAATCATGCACTTAAGTGTTTCACTTACAGCAAATTGACTCACAGATTGTGACAGAAGGTATTAGCGATGGAAGTTCATTTCTGGGCAATTATGCTGGAGAAGGTTGATAGAATGGTTGACATCCAATTCTAGCGTGCCCCATATGGCCAGGGGTTTAGATTTCTCTGAACAATTAAATAAAAGCCTTGATACATGTGAATGTTTTTTTTATATAATTGCGCGTGCAAGGAAGGGCCACTTAAAAAACCTTCCAGATATAAATCAGTATGCAGTGGAACTATGCTGAGTAGGCTACAGTTCCGGGGCCGTTTATGCCACAACAATCCATCTCTACAGTCTTTGCTGGCTGCCCTGGGTCAGGCGCAATGCTTCCTGCCCGCTTCAAATCATTAACCTAGACGTTATGGGTTGCAGCTCCTGGCCTCAATGAAAGGAATGGTGAAATTTATTTGCATTTATTGCCTTACATACAGTACACTGCCATCGGCACTCACATTCTATAGAGATACAGTTCATCCTAGTCAACTAGTTGGATTGGATGAACATGAGGGTGAACAACAGATGACAGATGAGTTTTTCTTTTAGATAAAACTATCCCTTTTACCCCCAGAGCGGGTATTTAAACACCATAATATTTGCATGCACAGTACGTAAATCAGGTGGAAGCGAGGTGGGCCAAAGCTAAGAGGTATATCTCCAGAGACTGATTATGGCACAGATGCGCTGATGAAGGGCCAGGGGAGGCTCCGTCTGCCTGGCCGCCTAGAACTGTACTGTCAGGGGCTGACTAATGTATTATTCACCCTTCATTGATGTGTAACTAAAGCCAGCGGCTGGGGAGCCTGGGCCACCAATACCCCCCACAGACGGTAAACCCCCGACAGGCTACTGAGCTCCATTGATTTATGGGTCTCAGTAGAGGGCCTGGTGAGAAGGCTAAGGGAGGGAGAGAAGGATGGAGGGAGGGCTGAGTTCAACACGAGATGGGTCTAATTTTTTATTCCAATATATGCTTTCACTATGTGGTTATGCAATTTCTAAAACACCCTTAGGCCCATATTGGGTTATAAAACACTTCCCACTCATAATCGTAATAATCAAATCTATAAAGACTTAAATGTGGGTGTATCTGGAGCCATAAATGACAAAGTGAAGACAGTGGCGCTGATGGAAGAACTAAGGCAAGTGGACACATAAGATAACAGAGTTAAATAAACAGTGTACCAGTGTTCCAGAGATGAGAAACACAGGGCTTCTGCTGGGTGTCTGTTTGTAGTGCAGGTGACACGGACGGTTATAGCAATCTAGAGTCAATCATTGACTGATAAATCAAACACGGTGGCTTTAACGGTGTCTACACTGAGCCAATAAACTCTCTGTATTGCGGTATAAATGTACAAGCGCTGGTTTGTGTAATGTTGAGTGCCTGGGAAGTATAGGCGATGACTGGGAGAGAGAATTTTATGTGAGAACGCCCTTCAATTTAGGAAGTACAGGTGCTAAGAGATGCAATTGACAGGAATCGAGATAATGAGAAGTCTGAGAATTTTCGGCTGTTGTTCTCTCTCACACACTTGAACACACACACATAGATCCGCTAAATCCAGCACACACACAAAGACAGACATGCCGTCACGGAGACTCGGTGGCTTCGACTCTAATTACAGACCTGCTAACCACACCTTGACTGCCTGGAACCTACACGTGAACTTCTGCATTTCAGGTACATTACATCTCTTGGTGGTCTCAAAGCAGAATAAGCTCGACATGGAAGCGCTCATCAAAAGAACCACAGGGTGTGTACTGAACATTGGCGTAGATTACTCATAGGAACCAGTCAGCTGTACAGGAGCTCCATCACTAGAGGACTGACCATATTTACTGGTGACAACCCTGTACTTACGAGTCATGCATGAATGGACATGCTTCTCTGAGCCTGAACTTCATAACCTGAGGACATGCGGGAACAAAGATGCAAAGGAGAATGGATGGATGGATGATTGGACGTTTCTAGTTGTTGCGGTGACATAGCAGTTAGCAAACATTGTACAACACATTAAATCATGGCTCATTTCCTCTTCTGAATCAATAAAAAAGGCAAAAAGGCTTAAGCTAAAAGAAAAATCTCTAGATATTACCCCCTCGGTATACGTAAGTGTCTGTGTTTATGACACCACTGCAGTGTCTTGATTAATTAACCAGGCACAAAGCTGTGCCCAGTGTTGAACTCTATAGATTACTCTTAAGTGCTTTCCTACTTAGCTAGCTCCTCAGACCAAGCTGTCTCAAACTGAAGGGAAGATTTATGAATAAGTAAGAACAGTGACGAACTGCTTGCTTAATTAACCAAGGAAGGGAAATCCAGTCCCTAGACATTTCGATCGCCACCTATTTTGATGGCAAGGCAGCATCAACAACCATCTCCTCTTGGCCTGCCATATTGACCGACGGCTGGCTAAATTGAATCGCTAATCATCTCCATCCTTTTAGGTCATTTCCCAGAGGACACAACGGGGCAAAAGTGGCAATGAAGCTGTTTCACTGTGGTGCGTCTCACACCCATGATACAAATATGGCCCCTCAGTTCACCATCCCCATCTGGCCATGGGATATTTTAATTTGTTTCTAGTGCCAGCTCCATTTCACGTCAATATGCTTGCTTTCACACCCCACAAGACTTTGCGTCACGTCAGCATGCTGATTTTGCTCCTGTTCTTAGTTAGAGACCTTTACTTGACTCTCCTCCAAGCTGTGCTTGGGATGACGATGGTTTGAGGCGTTCACCTTCATTATTTCGCATAAGATGTCAAGAGGAGGAACCTGCGCTGAGATTTTCTTAAAAGCCACGGGCAATGAAGTATCAAGAGACTGAACTTGTCAAATCTATCCCGTAAGAGCTTGACTTACATTGCTTATAGACATACCACTTAGCTCCCATAGGATACTGTGACAGGATAGAGTTGTAAGAACACACACACACACACAGTCTCAAATCTTATCATTGACTGGATACAACAAAGGTGGGTAAATAGGCCCTGTCCCCAAGCTTCTAGTCCTGTTCTGGGATTCTGATATCACTGAAGGGGTGAGATAACAGATAGGGAAAATAATGCCACAATTAGAATTATCTCCCTGATAAGAAATGGCCACATAAGGTGCCCAGGGAGAGCAGGGAAGAGGGAGGGCTGTAAAAAGATGCTGGGAAAGCGTAGAAAAGAAGTGACAGGGATGTGGAACAGGGAACAGTAAACAGAGTAGAGAAAGAGGTGCATTGTCTTTAGCTTCTCTGTCAGGATAGAGCCCACCTGTTGGGGGGAGAGGCCTCTGTACTTCCCACACTTGTTCTCTGTGTTTTCACCAGGTTGTCATCCCTTTTACAGTCGACATGCATCCAGATGATGTTGCAGCTTTTCAAAAGAGTATACCAATGAAAAGAATGGCAGTTCCAAGCCTCCAACTGTTGCGACACAAGATATAACATCTGTCTGTTACACTGGAAAGCTATTTTTCCTGCCTCAAGAGTTTCTCGATTCTTCATGCAGCCTGTAACCTTCGCCGGCTTTTCAGATTCATTAAAACCCCTTGCATATCCCTTGCCCATCAAGAGTTTCTTAGGCTAGCTCAGAAAAAGAGAGTGATAGGTAGAAACAGACAGAGAGAAAAGGCAGAAACAATGATCTCCTCTCAGGCATAGCTAGGCCGAGCAAGTCAAATTTAAGATGCAGAGATAGATCCGTGGCAGCTGTCCAAGATAGAAGATGAAAACTCTCTACTCTCGCTGTCCTGAGCCCTGCCTCAATTCCCACTGCATTCATAACCCCATCTGACCAGCTCCAGTGTATTTCCATTGTCTCTCCTCTCAGCACCTTTTCAGATGAACTGCTCAACCAATACTGTACCAAGTGCCTTTTGGATACTGGACAATTCTCTCAGTCTTTCTCTGTCCCTTTGTTCGCCTATGTCCTCATCTCTCCCGTTCAGGTTGAGGGCACTTTAATAACAGATAAGGCACTCCTCGCGGCTCGCAAGTGACTTGCTCGGCATACCTTATATCAAGGGGTATTCAGTCCTCCTTTTTGGAGATCTACCATTGGCGCTGTAGCACAACTGTATTTCTTTTTATCAACACCCAAAACTTTGATTATCTAGGTGTATAGTTAAGGGTTAAATTGAAAAGTACATCGCCAGGAGCCTGCCTGCCTTATATCTTATGCCTCTGATATTCTCTAGACTTGGGACACAACTGGAAAAGGGCAGTTCTAAGGTCACTGCAGAAGCATGTCATTTCTTCTCCAGGGTTGCTCTTGAGATGTGACGAGCGCCCTTTTTCAATGGCAGTTCTGGCTTTCGCCAGCTACAAAGGAAGTTGACGGGAAGATCACTGGACAGATACTATATTCTAACTTATTGGATCTTACATCCTGTCACTCTTAAAAAGCTGGTAATGAGAGGCTCTAGAAGGCTTGGCAGTTGCCAGAAAGGGCAATTGCTAGAGAGGCTAAGTGAGAAGGAAGTGTGATCGATCAAGCCTGACAACAAGCTATAAACGAATCAGTCACTAAATATTCATTCAGAATTCCTCACTGAATGTGGACGCTGACCTTGCTGAAACCAGATGTGGTGTTAGAGCAACAGAGAGAAAACGCACGTATGCTTATGCTTCCACAAGCAAAGTCACTAATAAATTACTGTGCAATATGTTAACTTTACACACAAACATGCATGGCGTTCTAACAAAAATGTTATCTACACTGTGAGATTGCCATCAACGTCTTAAGGAATTCCACAAATAAAAATGTGGCACATGCATACGTGGCACACGCTCTGCATTCACAAGAATTGTATCATCCACTTCCAGCAAGCTGAATTTCAAAACACTCGGACAAACGGACAGACTTGCAATGCTTTCTGGGACTTTTACGACACTTTCACAAGTACCTGCATTTGCACCTTCTCGAAGTGGCATTGCTCTCACCTCGAACACCAAATGGAGAGGTGTCAGATCACGAAAGCAAAAGAGTTCCTGTCTGACACCAGTTCATTTTGTATTGTCAGCTAAAACTAATTACGCTTACACAAGCATACCACGGTAAAAATAGACGGTACCACTGTTTTTTACCGTGTCCTTGTTACATGTAGATTTAGTATAAAAATAACAACAATCCTAAACCAAAACCTCATCCTAACCAGATACTAAATAGATGTAGTAATTCATATTATTTAAATGTGTAATTACACAGTAACAAGGACACCATACAAAAATAAAACTGTGAAAAAAGACTGACAAATATTCAGAAAGCTTTGTGTACAATATTTAAAGAAAGTACTATTTTAGTTTACAATTATTTTACAGTACGGATAGTAAGTGTAGTGTTTTTAAAGATTTGATAAATCCATAAATCACAACACTGAAAGATTCCAGCTTTTCCCTCTTCCTTACATATTCCCAAATGCAAAAATGACACCAGTCAGAACTCATTTCTGTAGATACACGCATTAACAAAATGAATGGCTAAGAAAGTCCACAGATGTGTAATTGAACAGCGTGGCTCAAAAGTGCAAATTCGAGTATAGATTTAACAGAAAGGGTAAAGGGCCAGCGTGCTTTTGGGCCCCTGCCTGGGGCTCTCCGTGTTTGATGTGGAGATTAGGAGCATGTTTTAACCATCTAGAGGCCTGGGCTGATTGGTAGTGTGGAGTTTAGAAGCCCTCATTAGCCCTAACACCCCCCACCTTGTTCGCACATGTCCGTATTGCTAATCAAAGCAGACATTTGCACCTAGCATTAGCATTAGCCATTTCCTGCAGGGCTTCTAACATCACACATTCCCTCAACTGAACCGGGGCTGAGAACTAGCACAGTATCTATTCAGTATCACTTAATATGAGCTTTTGGTTAGTTTTGGGGTTTAAAGGTGCATTTTTTTTATTACTATCAAAGAGCTGCTTTATCAGCAGAGCAGGCCGTAGTGGTTTAAATCTCATAAACATTGTCCAGCAAAGGATCAAACACACTGCAGCAAAAAGTCTGGAAGCTTTTCCAAATACTACTTGCAGAACGGCTTCACTATAGAGTAATGGCTATGGCATTCTTGTAAAAACGTATTAGTCATTTCTCAAGAGTATAGCAGACTACATGTGTGTGTCTGATCATATGTCATCTGCATGGTCACACTGTGTGCTACTTCTCTTTGTATAGGGCTGCTTTGATCTGGTGCGTTTATACAGCCACCATGTCACAAAATGCTGCTAGTTTTAGATTTTAAAGAGGTATGGTCCTCAGCTGTCCGTAAAACACATCTTATAACAGTCATAGGTGGTGCACGAATGTGACAAATTTCAAAAGCATTGAAAAAAGGTCTTTTTTGGGCAGGGAAACAGGGTGTGTTTTTTTTTTTATTCAAATCAAATTGGCTCTAAATTCACTGAACCAATGCACGCAAGCAGTCCGACTCCAAAATTTGAAAACTTTTAAATCCCTGTGGCTGAGCTAGAGAGGCAAAACCATTCAGATAGAAAGGAAAATGTATTGTGCCTGTCATCATGTGACTTTGTTTGGGTATTCTGCACTGCCGCCCCCCTTTTCAATGGGCGTTTTGGTAGCAGATATAGTCCATGCCAGCGCCACCCATCTCGCTCCCGACCAACCGAAGACAGAAACCAAGCTCCGATGTCTCTTTTTCTCTCAATCCCTCTTTCTTTCTGCCTCGATTTCTCTCTCTCATTCCGCTTCAGTAGTTGCAGACAGCACCGGGGGATTTTGGCAGTGTTCGGGCCCAGACACATTCTCTCCTCACACTGTCGTGAGTGTCAAAGACCTATTTTTCTGTAAAGGCCTTTGCGTCAGCTGCCAGGATGGCCCTTTTGAGTGGACACTCCAAAAGGAGCGAATTCTACATTCCAGTCAGCGTCCAGTCCACTTCTTCATCAATTAACAGAGCACTTGGTTAAATATTGGCCTTCAGCGCATGTTATTGTTCCACGCTGGGCTCAGAATGCCGTTGAATTTTACAGCCAAAGCATTCCATCGTTCAAAAGGTTATCAGAGCTAATGTTTATAGGCTAGCGTTGCGAGCTTACGCGGACCACCACAGTAAGCCACTCGTGATTCTGCCTGGTTTTCATAGCATCTTTAAGCTCGAGTCTGAGACCCCTTTGAGCTCCTTATGAGAGTCTGAAACAAAGCCAGCGGACATCTGTTCACCCTATCCTCTGTTTAACATATGACCTTTCCATGGCTCTCGCTCAAGACTAATATATAAAATCAAAAATAATTATTTCATAAATAGAACATCTATGGAAATTAATGAATAAGCAATTAAATATACTACACAAAGGGAATTAATACAAGGCTGCGCACTCAAGCATACATTACATGTAGGCCCACCATAAGAAAGAGGGAAACACGTCCCACCCAATAATCAAAATGGGGTTTTCTTAAACTTTTACATTTGGGCCTCTCCAATTTTGACTGCTTGGTTACATTTATGGATATATGTATACATGTATAGACATACATTTGATTATATGTATTTTAGATCAATATTATGCAAGCTCTAAACTGTACAATTGGCGTTTTATTTTAAATTAGCGGTGACCACAGTTTAGCAAAATGCGACTTACTTTGTTTGCTTACTTAACAAGACCGAACTGTGTTCATGTTAGTTTAAAACGACTTTTCTGTAATTGAATGGGTTAAGTTGAGAAAAGAGCCTGTCAGCGGAGTGTAGGCCGCGTGTACGGTGTGAAGAACAGATCAATGCTTTGACCTCTTTTTAAACCTTTTGACCGCATTTTTTACAGATCGATGGAGTCGCATCGATTTGCAGAATTTGGGTGTTGCGCTCAACAGCTGTCATAATACTGCTATATTAATAACAATATTTATTATTATAATTATTATTACTACTATTACTTTGCTACAGTCTATTAAAATAGAAGCAGCGGGGAAACATAGCTGATGTAGACGTACTGTTGTTGACGCGTAACTTCTCAAAAACATCAAAAACAAGATTTTAGTCTATTGTTGTTAGTTTAAAGTTGGCTCCAGTTCATGTGATGTGACTGTCACTAGCTATTAATTGTATCTTTTTCAGCGTTTATCGCGTGACATCAGCAGTTCCATTTTAAACGGGCCTGTCCTGCGCTTTGATAAATGGTTCTAAAAAGTGCAAACATTCTCAGTCAACGCAAAATGGTCTAAATGAAACGGACACGTCCTGGCCTCCAGCATGTCAGCTTTCCAAAACCTTACACGTGAGAGTGAATTTAATCTTTTTCTAAAAATACAAATAAATGTTTCGCTTACGCTGCGCGTTCAGGCCTTTCTCCAAGCTCACGTTACGGCTCTTCTGCAGTGACCGTGGCCTTTAATTATTCTCTTGTTTCTCATGTTAATGCTGTTTACCCCCCAAAACGAGTCAGTTATTTCTCCAGTAAGGGCCCTGTCTGCGTTAACTGCGTTTACCTTTGAATTATCACTTCAATGGGACATTCAGATACTCTCTGAAAAAAGTTGAAAATGTCCCTATAGGGACAGAACGCTTGCTTTTTACGAATAAAATACTGTAAATACAGTTTGTGTGGGGGTATTTTAGCACGTTGATTTATGAGGTCAAATGGTCCACGTCGTTCTCGCGCTATACTGCGAAGACCTGTTTTACCACAGCTTAAATTACTGTATTTACCTCAGAATAAGTATACAGGACAAAATATGTTTATCACACACTTGTGTGCTAAATAATATATACAGAAGGGCAGTGGGGAATAAAATCAGGCCTTTGACAAGCTAAACAAGATGAGAGAGACTTGGATACTGCGTGACGCGTAACTAATTCTATAGGTGGGAGATTTCAGGAGAAATCAGAAATGCATTAAAATCGCATTTTAAAGCATGTTGGACAGCTTTGATCCTTTAAAAAAAAAAAAAAAAAAAATCAGTGGGCTCTTACGTGGGGAAAATCCAAGAATATAGCATGAATGTTGTCAGCGAAAACACTACAATATAAATTATTTTGCACACGCTTATTAAATATAGGCTATTTAAATAAACAGAGACATAAATGACTCGTACCTTTAACCCTAAATAATACGTTGAGTCATTTGAGTCGCTGATTAAGTTATTTATTGTTATCACGTTAAACTTGCTAAATTATGCTTTTCATTAAACAATAAAAATATGACACTTGACAACAATTAACGGCAGTTAACATTCTGCTTGATTTTCGAGCTAAACGAGTAGAGCAATGTATCAGACATATAGGCTAGTAGCCTAATCGAGGCCCGTATGCTTGTTATATAAACATTTACTCATTTTGTTCTGCTATGTTACCGGACAAAATGATAAATCACGTAGGTAAGTTTATTCAAATAAACTTTACAAAGACAATATAGAAATATAGGCTACACCGCGGTGGGGGAAGACTAATAAATAAGAATGAACTAAACAACCCGTATGAACTCCAAACAACTTCCCGCATTCAACATCCGTCCACTTCACTTATTGAAAAAATAAAATAAACAGGAAAACAACATATCCTTTCATTTCGGTAATAATAGAGTGCAGATAATACTAATCAAACAATAAGTAAAATGTAAGGCAAAAAAATAATAATAATAATAATTGTGGCTAATAGCCTAACTGTAGTTATATATAGCAATATCGATATTAATGGAATCAAAATAAAATGTTTTATTAAAATGTTATTTTTTTAAGTGCTGCTTAAAAGTATTTCACTAGTAGACTCACAATAGACAAGCCTGAGCAGCAGTACAATAAAGCAAGTGTCCACGATTTCATGCTTGTCGCCAATTGTATGGTTAAAATACCAATAAAGAAATAAAGAAATCGACATTGTTGTTCTCCCTGAAAATCTATTAAGCGTCCGCTCATTTTCATCTTTATTGGTGTCAAAAGGTCCCCCAGACTAATGGAGGTCCAGACTTTGAAGAATTAATTGAATCAAAAGCCAACTAACCCACCGATCCGAGTCATTTACGAAATAAACGAATCATAATTGTGATTAAAAATAACGCGTACGCCAAAAGGGCCATAGTTGACTCACAACCTCAAGATACAAAGGCGCTAATAAAATGCCAATTTTGGTCAATGTATGGGTTTCCCAAACGTCGTTGTGTTTGTTCAGAAAAAAATAAATGAATGAAAAAAGCTCAAAATTCACCAAGAGCTGGATTTGCGTCTTGACTGACAGAAAGACTGTTGATGCGCGACTCCCTGTAGAGACATTTCCTTTACGAAAGACAGAAACTATTGTCTTGGTGAAAGAAAATAAACAACAATTAGGAAGGAGAAGTTCTGCGGTATGTGTATTGGCGTCGTTCAATGACCAGATCAATTCCCTAAGAAAGCAGCGGTCCCGGCGCGTGTTCCTGCATTAATTAAACGCATAAAACTAAAACCTTAAACCCGGTTATTATTCGCGAAGTCCGAAGCGCAACTCCTGTGGACGCGCATCAATAGTATCGACCCGTGATTGCTTCCCAGACTCTAGTTCGGGTTGATAAGCATTGCGAGAAAATAAATAAATAAATAATAAAACAGGCAAGCTTACCTTCAACAGCCGAGGACAGAGGCAGCAAAAAACCGCATAAAAACAGCAAATAATCCATTGTCATAAACCAGACACTTCGGACATGAAAGTGGAGCTCCAGGAGGAGATTGTAAAATCCTTCAGACCCTCAGTCCAGCTTTAGAGACCCTCTTCTCCAACTTCAGCTGTCTTCTTCTCGGCTCTGTTTCCATAAACCGCAATTGCAGCAGTGTTTGTGTAATCCAATGTGCAAAACAATACCTAAATCAGCGCTGAAAGAGCTTTAAAACTCATCCACCGGGTAAACGTTTATTTTTCATCAGTGGAGAACATGTGTGTCCGTTTATAGATGTTGCACAGTGAAATCCCTACACGCAGAACAGTTGTTCAAATGTCCATTCCTCCTCAAATAGCATTCTGTTGTAGTCCAATAATAAAGCGCGTCCCGTAAAAAACCTTATACGCGTAAAATCCCTGAGCGCGTTTCACCTTCAGAGCGCTGACCGTTCCTGCTCCTCTGCCTTTCCATGTGCACTGGAATGAAGATCGGCTGCACTGAATTCAAGGAAAGAGTGAAAGAGGGAGAGAGAAAGGCGGTGGAGGAGGAGGAGTTTTCGCTCGGAATCAGCTGTCAGTCATTTTACAGGTCCCGCCCCTGACGAGCTGGCTCAGTTGGCAGGGTGAGAGCGCCGCTCTGCGGGTTTGAGTGCTTGCATGTCTTTAAACTCTCGAACAAACCTAATGTGTTTATGCTGTTTAAGAAATATTTTATGTTGCAATATGGACACGCGCATTATTTTAATAAGTTCTAGCGTTATACGCTTAAACGAATAAAACGCGTTGCTAGCTTTATTGCGAGATTAATCACAAAGTAGGCTATTGCACAGGATAAATAAGTAAACCTTGCTCATTTGTATTGCTCAATACTTACATGCATAACTACATTTCAGTAAATAATCGCTGTGATCTATTACTATTATTAACAGTAGGCCTACAGGTCCTGAATTTGAATTACGGACGCTGCTTTTGGAGCCCAAAGCAGGAGGGAATTGTTAATGGTTTGGCGAAGCGCTTCAGATGTGCCACGTTGACCTGTCTGATCTTCTTTTCTTTTTCTTGTCGTGTTATGATTGATGATATGACACTAAAAACACAGTTACAATGTGTTTTACATGAAATGGCTATATGCTGTCCTTTTTCAAACGGACCTGCACTCGTCAACGTTCTTTTCTTGCTTTTGCTTTTTTGCACACCGCTATTCATCTCTTTCTTTTTTTAAGCTTCTGGTAAAAGTAGTAGCTAGATAATAATTGTGAGGCCTTCTTTAAATATAGAAACTGTTTCCAAACCCAATGGGTTAAAAGTATTGTTTTGCTTATAGCAATTAAGTAAAATTGTAAAACGCAGTAGTAATATTTAACATTAATATTATTAGTATCACTATTACTTCTACTATTACTGCTGAATGTTTATTTATTTGTTATGGTGGGTTTTAGCTTCAATGCATTGCATTTGATATTTTTTGAATATTTTTGAAATTAGCATTTATGCTTACAATACTATACATTCTATAAATGCAATACTATAAATTAATTTCACATTCCATTGTGTGTGTTTTTAATGTCATTTATTTATCTTCCGTGTTAATTTAGCAGCCAAATTTGAATCACATTCCTCAAAATTCATAAATATATGTACATACTAGCTGCTTGTATGCTTGTGAACAATACAAGAAAACACACTTTCCAGCTTTAAGGGAAATAAAAGCTAATAAAAAGACAGTTAAGGACACTATAGATTTAGTTTACATGCAGACTAGTGAAGATGTATACATTTCTATAGGGGGAAAGTGAATTAAAGCATTCTATAATTTCTCTTAAGTCAATGAGGTAATGATAATGAATGATCTCATTCTGTTATTTGTGCTGAAGCAGTTTGAATAATTTGTGGTCTAGTTTTTTTTGTTGGGAAAACTACTGCCGTTTCAGTCTGCTGTTAATGAAGGCGTAGCTATTTGTGTGTTTGTGAGAGGAACTGAGGTAATGCACTATGACAGTGACTTTAAAATAATAAAAAAGCTAAGCTTTTGTTATGTTATTCTTACAATACATTGCTGTTTTTTTTTCTTGAATAAGCATTTCAGTTTCTCTTTCTGTACTTGTTTTATTCCCCTGTTTAGCTACATATTTTGTGACAATTACGATTAAGAGTGTATGGCTAAAACAGACAATTATCTAAAATGATGTAGTGTAACTACAGTATAATATGCACTTCCCATGAGAATATTTAGAATATATAGGTATAAATAAAGGCTAAATATAAAAGGACCCAGTATAGAGCCTTGATTCACACCAAATGTTCAATTGAAAGTTGATTGCCAATAAAAGCAGAAGTATTTCAGATCAAACTGAGATATTATAACTGCTTGAGAGGCCAAAGTGCTTCAGGAGTTTGGCACAATGTTGTGTTTATATAGCTGCATCCATATCCATTATTGTTTTGTCTTCAAAGTTATACCGATGTCATAAATTACTTAACCTAGAGCTGCAATCATTTTTATTTTATTTGCTAAACCAAATTGCTTAAAAATAGAATGTTGCAGTAGATTTCAACTTTTTTAACATGAAAAAAAATAATAATAATAATTCTATTGCTTTGTGATGAAGAGGGTATCATTTGAAATTGTACATTTCTGCCATATCTTCATTATTTAGAAAGCTGCTTTTGTAAAAAGAAGCAAGTGAATTAAATTTGTTGTGTAGGCAGTCTTGTGTTTTAATGAAATCATATGTGCGATCTGAAAGAGGGCTGGGTCATGAGAACAGGGATTAGCCGCACACTGAGGAAGTCTTCTAATACGAATGTTTGTTAAAGTAAAAAAGTATGTGTGTGAAGCCATAAATATGAGGTCGAGCTGAAACCCTGACCAAAACTCTGGGGTCTATTTTGCATGAATGGAAAATTCAAGTTAATAGAGCGATTGGCTCTCTGCCTTTAGGTTCTGTGTTGTTTTGCAAAACTTTTATTGCTTGGTTATTTATCGTTATATTTGAACAGTTTTTAAAGGTTAAATGTTATTTGAATTCTAGATTTCATTGAGAACTCTCTTGTTTTATTGTCCCTATGAATGGTAATAAGTATTCTGCGTATTTTATAACAGCTGAAAAGTCTGTTTTTGGTCTAACAGTGAGATTTCTTCAAACATTCTTTTAGTTGCATGTCCATGGAGTGCCTTGAAAAAAACAGACTACGCACCTGGCATTCATTACAAACTCAATAAGTAAAGTGGCAGACATTTTATTGCCATGTGGACATATGGAAATTTCTCAAACTTACACCCGATCCCTTCCACTACTGGCCTGCCTGCCCAGCGCCGCCGCTAACTTTGATGCTAGACTAACACTAGCGCTGAAATGATATGGGTATGAGCATATTGTTTTCTTCTGGGTATATGCAGTGAAAATTTGCAGATGAACCGCAGGCTGTGAGACATACAGCCCTTGCCCACCGTCGGGACGATCGCACTGAAGTTAGTGTCTGCTTTTGGCAGAATTCTGCAAGGTTCAAAAGAAGACAAGAAGATGGTTCTGGGCTGGAAAATAGGGCTTTGCATCAACACGCTGGACTTGATCCAGTAATGAGTAATGCCAGTGGCCTGTGATGTAGGATAACAAAAAAAACTATAGGCCTAGTAT
Source organism: Enteromius fasciolatus (assembly GCA_032361145.1). Classification (NCBI taxonomy): domain Eukaryota; kingdom Metazoa; phylum Chordata; class Actinopteri; order Cypriniformes; family Cyprinidae; genus Enteromius; species Enteromius fasciolatus. The sequence continues at coordinate 12,452,766 of JAUMHR010000082.1, forward strand.
ATTTCAAGTAAAATCATATTTTTGCAGAAGTTACAACTTAAAATGTTTTGCAGTTTTTTAATGCTTTAATTGCATCTAATGCTTTGTACAAAAAAGAAGGGACAAAATCTAATGCAAACAAATGCAATGTAAAATAATAATAATAATAATAATAATAACTAAATGAGCCTAGTTTTTAAAGTTAAAAATATAGTTAAACTTATTATTTTGTAAACAGATATCCTAAATCTAAATCTATATTATTTTAACTTGCACAAATGAGTTTGAACGCTGAAATATCTTTTCAAATCTAGTCGTAGTAGTTTTAAAGAAGACTGTGAGGTGTTTGTCTGTGGGTAAGTTACTGTGAGTAGAAATATCGTTAGGGTGTCGTTGGAGGTGAACTGTTAACTGATGTCCCGGCACCTTTAGAGAGCATCCCCCTCACTTTATCACTGCCTTCTTCCCATCGCTCTGCTCTTCAAACAACCTAATCTGTCTACTGTACTGATATCTCCAACCCACACACACACATTGGTGGTTTACTTGGATCTCTCTAATAGGGTATAATGAATAGGCATAATGGTTTCTCTACTGTACAAACTGGGTTTTCTTTTGTTCTATATACCTAAACTCCAAAAAAAAAAAAAAAAAAAAAAAACTCCATTAAGTACGTTTTTAAAGAAACACTCCACTTTTTTTTTGGAAATAGGCTCAACATCCCTAGAGTAATACAGATGTGTTTTACCGTTTTTGAATCCGTTCAGCCGATCGCCGGGTCTGGTGGTCCCA
>JAUMHR010000082.1:12484760-12503585 GCA_032361145.1 Enteromius fasciolatus
AGATACTAGAGGCTCAAGACAATCAGAAACAACCCCATGATACTGTAATAACAGTTTGATACTGTTCTTTCCTACAGGGCACTTCATGTTTTTGAATTCGTAATTAAACAATTATCAGAATATGTTTTACAATACAATGCAATATCAAAATTTCACATTTACACCAAAGGTTTTTCACTGCCCTGATTTGGTTTTTGACCAAGACGGCAGACAGTAGCGCACCCTGTTTGTTTCTAGCACAAAGGGGAAGATCAGGAGAAGATGCCACAAAACACATATCCATTTTTGTCGACCCAGAGGGTTCAAAAAGTTGAATGATGCAAGTGTGGAAGCCCACTCATAACCTCAACACTGAGCCATCAATTGGGCATGAACATCATTCATACATATTCATACAAATTAGTCACCAATTTCCCAAATACAAAATAAATATGAATTGCCAAGAGAGTGTGTTAAAATGACTTCCTTTGAAATGGTAATGGTCTTATTTCAGATTGATTACATGAAAGCGCAGTATGGCCAGTGATGGCAGTAAATCCATCTTTCAACTAATACTGCAGCAGGGCATTACATTATTTGTTCAGTGCTCATTTTTGCAAAAGTGGGCAAATTCTTTCCATTTTCATCTCGCCACATAAATTTCTCATGTTCATTATGTTGTCAGACTTTAGGAGGAAATTACAGCACACAACCCCATCAGCTGATTTGTCATTGAAAACACCTGATTAGTCATGTTGAATTGTTTTCATTCATATTCTTTTCCTAAATAGAGCCTGTTTGATGTGACTGACATGTTTTATAAAGACCCTCGTAGCAGAAGGAAACTTGTACCAACACCCAGTAACATAAAATCCAAAATAAATTGAAATATGGATGTCATCTGAGAACTTCTTTGCAGCCTTTGTTTAATGTATTAAATTACAAGGGGGCAATTGGCACAAGGCTATTGGAACAGACGTATCTTTGTTTCTTCATACATTTATATTGGTTTTGCCTCCAAATAAACCAATTGGCTTCTTTTGCCTACTGCTTTTTAGTTGTCTGACTATAGTTTATCTACATTAACCATAGCTTGTTAAAAGCCACAATTCAAATCGGCTTCCTCAAAACAGTGGTAAACATTCATCTAAGCTTTCTTTCCAAGCATATCCATTGCTTACTTCTGTTCTTATAAAATTCTGTGCATATAGTCCCACAGATAAACACATCTCACTTTTTAACCACACATGTAATTTGACCGCAAAACACTTTTATCGCCCCCGTTTCCCTCTCTCTCACCCTCGTTAGCCTGTAGAGGAAAATGAGAGATCAGTAAAAATCCAAAGCGTCATTAAACATTATACAAAGCACACTACGAATGAAAAGCAGGCTGTAAAAAAATGGTTTGGAGACGAGCCAGAGAACCTATTTAATTCTTCCAGCTGCTCTTGTGTTCCTACTACAAATTACTCTACTGCATGTCCAATTTGTTAAAGAAGCTTACATAAATCTTATGAAACATGTACAACACACTCAGCGCAATGAAATGTTGAAATTCGATAGACATCATGAAATTTTCTTTATTTTCCACACAGAACGTTAAAAAATACCTTGGGAGCTGCATATGTAGCCAGCATTTTAAAGCATAATAGGTACATTCCCAGTGAGAAAAAGCAGATAGCAGATAGCTAGCCCAATTCAATTACCTGTTTTCTCAAAAACAAAATAATTCCCAGCATGCAATGTAGTAAGCCAATAAAAAAAATATTCTCTGAGATGGTGGGTTAAATAAGATAGTATTGATTCTTTTTAACTGGATGTTGACCATTTTACTCAACATTTGTGTACCAGGCTATGCAATTTTAACTTAACAATATGCTAATAAACTAGCTCAAACTATACAGATTACCATTGGTAAAATAACCACTGGTAATGTTATATGAATATGAATATGACTTTTCTCTTGCTCAGTTTGAAATAGTATATTTGCATGACGTATGCCACTTAGAAACCACTCCAGGAACATTTTGGAAACAGGTCACCTCGCCTACAATAAATTCTCACCCTTTTCGCCTCTTTCTTCCACAGCAATCCTTATTCATTTTCCAAATTACTCTGGATGAGGCCCGTGGTGAGGAAATGTGACTTTTTGACCAACCGTGTAGCCATGCATGAAAAATGTGCAGTTCAAAATGCCTAAAGGGTATCAACAGGTTCTCCGAACATGTTTAACTCTCTGTTTCATTTATTTCTTTATATTATTGCTTTATAAGTGCTGGCACTATAAAAACCCAAGCTGATTTCTGGCCTGGGGAACTTTTACTTCAAGCGTGTCACCTAAATCATTGGAGATTTGGTTGAAAAACAGGATACCCCATAAAACGAAGGAGGGAAAAAAAACTATAAAATCCTCCTAGCTCCAACGTACCTCAGGGAGGCAGAATCAAAACTTCAGTGAAAAGGTGTGTTGTATCACATTTAAAATAGCTAAAAGGTACAACTTACCAGTAGAAAAAACATTGCTCATACAAGAAATGCTCTAGAGATTTGTATACGTGCTTTTGGTTCCTAGTAGTCACGCAATATGACTGTGCTGTGACTTGTTTTTACATTTAAAATTGCATTTAGTACTGGTAGGCCTACTATATAATAAGACAAGGCATTTTATTAAAAATCAGTCTATTTGAATATATCTTAGTAAATTCAGTTAATTAGTTTTTACAAATAAGATCAGTTTTTTGCCTTACATTCATTATCTGCGATCAAAGGAGACATTGTAAATGTTGGTAGAATGGTAAGGAGGAAGTCTCGGTAGTCTAGCCATGAAATTATTAGACCTTACTGAGGAGTTGTGAAGGAGAGGTTTTATTTTTCTTCATGTGATGGGGCATGAAACAGAAGTACCTGGAAGTTTTCATAATGTGGTTCACAAAAGAGAAGTGACATCAAGCATTTTAAACACTGACTTTGTGACCTTTGACTAAAATGCGATGAAAAGAGGAGGTATTGGAAGTTCAGGAACTTGCAGTAATGAAATATCCATTTAGGATGTCTAAGAGGCATACACAAATCCCTTGCGAGATTGTGGACATATGACAGACACAAGAAAATAAGATATAAGTTTGAGTGTCATCTGCACAGTAGTTGTAAAAGAAGCTATATGATTGCAGACTCTTGACTTAATGGTGTAAACAGAGAAGTCTAGGGGTCCAATGACTGAACCCTGTGGTACTCCAATAATAAGGAGAGCATTTAAGCTGACATGAGAAAGATCTATGTTGTGTTTAATAAAAATGATATGATGACTATAATTTCTGCCTATTTTCCTACCATATACCTGACAGCCAACTGACACATTCATCATTCAGTTATACAGGGAAAAGTACTTTTGTCATTTTAATCTCAATTCCTGCTTCCCTCTCCCATAGCTGTCTTGACTAAGAGAATTCGACTTGAGCATTATCGGTAATATGTTTTGAAACAATAGTGTGCTTTTTTCAAAATTCTTTAACAGATTGCATAAATCTTGTGTGGAGACTCAGATGTCTCCATGTGTTTGGCTTTTCTGTGGCTTGTGGTGAACCAAGATATTGTTATCATAGAAAATGAGCAATTTCTTGATCCATTTTAGGTATAACTGGCGTGTGTGCATGTCATGTTAAATATCATTTGAGGTCAGAGCCTTTTTTAAGGCTGAGGTTGGCATGCTAAGGAAATATCATTCCACACGGCATGTATTTTGTTGCAAATTCCCGCCAATTCTAGCAGTCCTCCTACAACTCTGGATTTTACAGGATGCGTGATGATAAATTAATGTTTCCTTGGGTTTATCCTGCAATAAATAATAAAAAAAAGGAGTTTTATTTTCAACAATTAGTGAATCAAAAAGCAATAAACGAAGGGGCAGGGCAATAATCACAGATTCAGACTGAGAACAGGCTTGGACGTTGAGGCTGGGAGCATCGTATAACTAAAGGTAAGCAGCAAAGTTCATACCCTTTGGGGTATCTCCGGATCGTTCGTGTTTGGTGCAGTAGAGTGAGTGAAAGAGTGAGGCTTCAAAAGTCATCCAAAGAGTCCGACTGGGCAAAGACAGAAATTCAGATGAACCAGCAGGTTTAGGCAAAGGCAATAAGTGAATACTTTGATCTCAGCCACCAAACTGTGAGTGACTCTGGCTTAAATGCCAGTGTTTGAATGCCCTCATGTGCACCCAATCAGAACTCCGGTGACAACGTGAGTGAGTGACTGATCCGGGATCAGCTGACTTTGATGACGTGACAGAAGCACAGTTATACAAGTCACAATTAACAGATTGATTTGTTGTCCTTTAAAACCTCTAAATGACTGTAGGAAAATAAATCCAAGCCATGTCAACAGGTCTTTTTTTTTTGTCCTTTTTATAACATGACATAAAACACAGAAACTCTCTGATGGAATGTTTCTATACTAAAGAGGTTCAACAGAAACACCTGGAATTTATAGATTTGGCCAGCCTTTGCCAGCAAAGAGAGATAAATCAAAGCGAGTGATAACAAAATTGTTCTACCTCAAATCCCTTTCTAATCACTTCCACAACAAGCACAGGAAGTGAGCCCTTTGCAGGCAATTTTTTTTTTTTTCAATATTAGTGAGACTCTAGAGCAAGAAAAGTGGCTGCTACCTCTAAATGGCCCCCAAGCACACACCGTCCTGAACACTTAATGTAAGCAGAGTGCACACTGCGTGATTTTGGCCAAAAAATGTCCCACCTGAGAGAGGTTTTAGGAGTACTAAATGATTTCTTATGTTCTAATACAAAATCAGCAGTCTTTGGCTGCTTTGTGGTGGGCAATTAATTGCATGTGTAATAAATCTTAATCTCTAATAAACCTAAAATCTCTAAAATTTGGGTTGCAGTTTTGTAAAAATTACTTCATCAAATTAATTTATAAATGTATTAAATATATTAAAATCTTTCTATAATATCTTTCATTTTCTAATTGATATATCTTAATGTACTGCATACCTTATCCATGCATCCTGATATCTATCCATTAGTATGCCTAAATGTCCATCCATCTATCCAAATATGCATATCCATATCCCTCCCTCCATCCATTCTCCGCCTACCGATCCAACCCTCCATCCATCATCCATCTCCTCCTACCCAACCACCCACCAATCCCCACCTACCCATCCATCCATTATTTCCCAGCTTCCCATCAATCCATCCCCACCTACCCATTCACACATCCATCCCCACTTACCCATCCATCTATCCACCCATCCATCCATCCATCCATCCATCATCCCCACCTACCCTGAAATCATACCAATCCATATTTTGTGCACATAATATATTTTAATCCAGAAGCTGACTGCAACACAAGTATGTTACATGTATCATTTTGTAATGACCGTGAATAAATAGCAGTGCCTCTCTAACTTTGACATGTTCACAAACCTTGTCCACAGAAATGGGAAAGAATAACACAAGAACCACTGCAATAAAATAAGTTATTGTTATTTTGCATTGTTTATTTGCTGGAAATTGTATTTCTGGACTTCATTTCAACCTGTTTATTCAGTGTCCTACATTTCTCTCTTTGTCAAACATACTTTGAACCACTAGGAATAGTCAAGATGTACAGTATGTGTAAAATCAAATCACACAAAATATTTTCTTAGGGCTGGTTTTAATTTAAGTATGTGAATGATAGCCGGTAAAGTCTAACAACTGACATCACTCTTACCATTTATAGGTAATAAAATAAGGTTATAAGCACAACACAGATGCACACATGCACATAAAAAATGCATTAACTGTAACAGAACCCATTTGTATAGAGGTAATAGTTTTTTTGTTTTGTCGTTTATCTTTTTTTTATAGCACAATATGTTGTGTGCTCACTTTAAAGGTGTCTGAATGGAAAGTCAATATATTTTGTGCTTGGTTTAATGGAAGGTCAGGATTTAAACTAATTCATACAAATTCGGACGAGTTACATATGTAATGAGTTGCCAATTCAAATGAATACACCTAACCCCGTTCCTAAACCTACCCATCACTGGGGGTTTAGACAAATCATACAGTCTTTAGGCACCTTGCTGATTTCTCCAAGGCACATGAATCTTCTGAAGAGATCTAATGCATACGTAAATGCTCTTTCTGCAATTTGCCAGAATGCCACGTAAACCTAATTTCCTGAAATTCCATTTATTGTGAGATGACGTTATCCCCTGTCTATTCAGTTCTGCAGGATAATGTACAGCGCCATGAAGTCTCAATTTTCAGCTTGTGAAAACAGGCCAGATGAAGCTGAACAGACTGTGTTTGATGGTGGTAAATATGTTAAAGCGTCTAGGGACTCTTCTCTTTAGCTCATCTCTGACAGTTTATACTTGTCCATATTTTTAGTTTAGCTTCTCCTCAGAGATGTTTAAGCTAGCATGAGATTTTGATTATTTTCTTTGTTCAAACATTAGTCTTGGGGAAAAAGTGAGCTAAAAGCTAATCATTACAAGTTAAAGATAACTTGTAACAGCAAACTTGTAAAAAAATAACCGCGAACCACAGTTTAAATCAACATCTTGAGTTAAGTAGGGGTTATAAGATGTATATATTTAAGGACGAAAAACCAGCAAGCAAGCTACGGACATTGAAACAGTTACCTGACGTAAATGTTGCATGCGGTTCAGCTGTTTCACATGGTTAAAACACTCATTTGGGTGATTAAATGAAAGATGATACATTATTTTATATCATCTAGAGGCAAAACAGAATTTATTGTTTTAATTGTGTAAAAAACAGACTTGGTTTCTTAAAAATAGCCAAAAATATATTGACACATAGCCTAATAAACGTGTTTCTTAACAAACGCGTTGTGACTGAAATTGATTGCATCAAGCTACATGTATGTTGTTGGGAAATTATCTATACATGCGTCTTGGTGAAATTTAACAACAATAACAATGTTATCATTGTACGTACACAAATTAAAAAGTATTTATGGTCTGTGCACTGTTCTGTTTTTTTTCTTGAATCAAGCCTTTATAGTCCAATGTACCTTTGTTTTTTATCCGTCTGTCTTGTTTTACGATGCCACACTGACATTAGCCAGGAACGACATATCGTGCTTTGCATGGACGCCCGTGAAACCCATGGCAGCTGTTTATGTAGATATACACCAGAAACTACACATAAACAGGTAAGAGCAAAGTGTGAGTCAGATGTAAAACTAACAGGCTGTGTGTGTGTGTGTGTGTGTGTGCTTTACTTGAGAAATCTGAACTCAAGAGGCTGGGGAGGTAAGCTGATATGGTGATGTTAAAACCAAGCCAGATTTTGTTTCCCATAAACAAAGGGGTTTTCAGATGTCTTTCAAGGGCCATGCAAAAACTGATGTCTTCCAGACTTTCTCCAAAGACACCCTAGGTCGGCGGATATGTGCTCTCTCCTGTTTATCATGCACGCTTTGAGGGTTTTTACAGTCAAAGTGATAACACATCCATTTCTTATAGATACCATAAAGAAAAAAGACTACATAAATAAATCTAGTCTGTATAAACACCGCTCGCATACTTGAAGTATCAGCAATCTTGGAACAAAGCATAGCTAATCAAATTAGAGGACTAAAATAAACTTTTGTTTAAAGTTTGTTGTAAAAATGCCATAAATTAAGAAAATAAATGTATGCTGTCTAATGTAAACGGTACTGGAAAATGCTGGATGTAATTGGAAGTTCCAATATGATTGGCGTTTTTAAAGGCACAATGTAACATTTCCTCAAAGTTCTTGTTTATTACTCCCAGTGCAGTGATTGGAATAACGGAGTTATAAATAAACAGTGATAAATGCGTAAACAGATGAATTACTGTCCCCCACAATACTGTTAGAAAGATACAGAGCAAGACCCATAAGACACTCAAATTAAGATATTTTAATGATATCAGACCCTCCATAGGCGGCAACAAAAACACTGGTAAAAAGTGCATGTGACATCAGTGTATCAACCTCACTTTTGGATGCTACGTGAATACTTTTTGTGCAAACAAAACAATAATAACCAAATGTTTTATTCTCCTGTGACTTACGTCTTCTGCTATATTAGAGTTGCTCAACATGCCACATACACAAGCTTTAACGTATTTCACATTATCGGCATCGTTTACATCCAGGTGAAAGCATGCACATGTGCGTAATCTGTAGCTGTTTGCACCTCGAAGAAACTGTAAGCTTACACGGTAATGTTCTCTAAAATGGGGGAAGGAGTAAGTCATAGGACAAGAATGAGTATATGATGTTATTGTTGTTATTTTTCTCATAAATTCTCATATCGTTGCAAAACGAAGTTGATTTACTAATGTTAAATGGACTTTTTCACTGATGTTTTTACTGTTTCTGGATCTGGGATCATTTCTGTTGTGTTGCTGTCTATGGAGGGTCAGATGCCTCTGAAGCATCAAATATTTTTGATATAGTCTTATGGGTTTGGAACGACATGAGGGCGAGCGATTAATGATAGAATTGTAATTTCTGGGTGAACTAACTCTTTATAGTATACTGATACCAAGAGTTTTGCGTATTTGTCGACACCTTACAGTTATTTAGATATTCTTTTTATATCAATTTCAGTAATTTTCATAGGAATCATGGATCGCACACTTTTTTGTTTTTGCATTTCAGCAAAAGATTTCAGTTTTTACCACATATTAATTAATACAATATAACACCGTGTATATATTGTTTCTCTTATGTTATGGTACCTTGTTTTACATTTGATATTTTTTGCAGACGAAATACAATCATTTTAACAGGACAATGGAAATAACTTGCTCTGTATCAGACATTCAGAGATAAATATATAAAGTGAAGATATTAAAAAATAATTGACTTGAGTTGACTGCATATAAACATTATCTCACAACTTGTCAGAAAGAAGATAACAATAATAACAACAATAATAATTACTCTCTACAGGCTATATTTCTAAAAAATATATATACAAAGATCCCTGTATTCTTTGTTGCAGCCCTGTTAACAAGTAAAAATAAAGATGTCTGGCATAAGTCATAAGTTCCTTGGACCTGAAACAAAAGTAATTGTCCAAACTGTAGACGGATACTCTGTAACCTGTCCAGTAACTTTACATCATACGCCAGATTTCATCTTTTCTCTTTACCCAAGCTTAAACAAAGCTCATTAGCATTACATCCACATCACCCATACATAAACAACACAAATGACTACAAATAAACTGACTATGAATTAGTTTATACCAATATAACGTTTGGATTCACATCTGAGGTATTACGGCAGCTATGTTTGGGGATTTTATAGGCAGGCCTCCGAGAGGGAGTGAAGAATTGACTGATGAAAAAGAATGAAAAGGATTCAAATGCTGAAGCCTTTTTTGTGGTTTGCGCGCCATGCTGTGAAAGTAAAAGTCATTCTCAAGGCTTGTTTACCTCAGAGCTGAGGCAATCCTGGAAACATCCACACCGCTGAGAGACTTTTGGGTCTAACAGCTCTTGACCTTAGATAACCGTACCATTTCTGAATACTGCTTCGAATTTGAATAGGATGTTACTTTAATCGAAGCATGCGTTAATATGGAGAAAAATACATTTACAAGTTATTTTCTTTGGCAGACAAGAAATACCAAACCAAAAAGTCCAGTTTTCCTATACTGTAAAAAAAGGTTGTACATGTAGGTGCGGGTAAAGGAGATCGCTGGAGTAGAGGAGATTTCCAATAACACAAAAGTCCTTTTAATAATTAAACAAAGGATGTAAACCAACAATGAGAGATACACTTCACATCTAACATTAACACTGACTGACGCCGAAACATTCAAACAGAACTGCATAAATACACAAAGGACTAATGAACTGAACACAAGACAGGTGAGGAACACAGGTGGGGACACGCAGGAAATACCAAATATGGGCAACACATGAAAATTAAACTAAAAACAGTAAGACATAGGAAAACGAAAACAAACAACAAACGTAACAACATTCTGAAATTAAATAAACTTAAAGTATATTTTAAGTGACATGTTTTGTCAAAAGTCATCAAATCATCTGTTATCATTAATAATTATGTTTAAAATAGCACAGTTTGGATAAAAGTGTCTTTTAAACAGTGCTTTCAAATGATTAACTGCATCCAAAATAAGTTTTTGTTTACATATGTGTGAGGACTGTGTGTATTTATAATGTGCATATATAAGAACATATGCATACAGAATATATTTACTACACATTTACATGTATACAGTATATTTATATTTTAAAACGAATGAGCTCGAGCCAATTGAAACAAGTGGTATGGATGTGTTATATGCAGAGAACTGCCATGCAAATCTAACGATAAGTAGTCTTTGCTCCAGATTTGAGGCTAATATGTTTGAAAATGTGGTAACATTGACACTCCTTACTCCTTTCTTTGCTCAGAATACATCTGACGCACATGTAAACAAAGATTTCCATCGGATCGCGGTGTTTAAGTTACATATAAACAGTGTATTTGGAGTCTGCGATTGGATTGAATTGAACTCGGATTAGCAACAATCTGGGCCTGTAAACACCGTCATTGTTCGCTGTTAATTTTAGCTAATGCTAACATTGTTCACAGAACCCATCTGTTGTTAACACAAATGCATCTTTATGTCCGCTTTATTTATGTTTGGTGAGGATGTGGACACGGCATTGAGCCCAGGCAGATTAGACTATTGTTCCCTCAACAATTTAACCATGATTAAAGCCAGTATACACAATTAGCCATTGGGAAAGTCAGTCCAAGCCTGATTGCCTCGTTTTGCAACAGCAAAATTATACTGGAAGGGCTTCGTCACATAATTTATATGTAGTGTGGGGTAATAACTGATTACATGTACAGTAATCTGGATTACCCAATCAAATTCAAGACTTGTAATTAGATAATATTGTATAAAATGACTGTAATCAGACCACAGTTACTATTCATTAATTACAAGCTTAAATATTACTCACACAGCAGTTAATATATATTTTTTTCCTAGTATTTCAAAAATAACCGCTGCTTATATATACAGCATTTCACCTCTGGAATTAAAGAAATCAGTACTTATGAACACATTTTTATTCATTTGAAATATCACTCAGTGTCTTTCAAACACATTAAAATATGCATGTTTATTTTATTTTTACATGTAATGCAGGGGTTCACAAACTTTTGTCAGCCAAACCTCTCTCTCCTAATATATTAAAGTAAAGAATTTAAAAAAGAGAAACAAGAAAAACACAAACAAAACCAGTCAGTGTCACAGTCAGCTGGAAGTGCCAGCCCAGATCAGGGGATGGCACTTCAGTGCCCAGCGAACTCTCTATGTTTTATGTCTGTTTTCATTCATGGACTCTCATCAATGAACTCATGTCTCTGCCCACTCATTTGTTGTCTAGGTACTTCATTGTTTGCTCCACTCCTTGACCTACTTTCACATGTATACAACCCGGATGTGTTTGTATGTCTCCACGGTCCATTTGCACTGTCTTCCTGTCGTGTTTATCTTCCATGTAATCTCTGTTGTTTTGGATTTACTGTTACTGACTTCACCTGCCTTTGAATATCGTTCCTGTTTTGCCCCTTTGGATATTGTTTACCGCTCACACGATCTACACTACGGACTTTGACTACGATTCTGCCCCACCTCTGACACTGATGTTTACCGGTATTGATCCTGACTGTCTGTTTAAGCTCAGTGTGTTATATTAAAAGCCTTGCATTTAAATCTGCATGCCTCCTTGCCCCTGCTTCGTGACAGTCAGCTGGTAAATGCATTTATAAAACAAAATAAATTAATAATAGAAAAAAAGCTAGTATTTTCACAGCTGACTATAAACTTGTTGCATAGTGAGAGACAGGGACTTGCGGTTTCAATTGCAGGCTTATTCTCAAACATGGTCGTATAGGCAGGATAAATTATTGGCGCACAGATAAACAGAAGGCGAGACACAGGGATAAACAGATAAACACAGCTACACAGTGAGAGTTGATTAATCAGTAGCAATACAACAATTTTCGGCAAAGTCACACTAGGAACGCACACGTTTTATAGAGGATGGAATAATGTAATGAATAGGCGGCTGTTGACACTGACAAGGTGGGTGGAGACATGAATGAGTTGTCATGGATACGTGAATGGACTTAAAAAAAACAAGAAAGACACATGCCATATTAAGAGTCCTACACAAACGCGCAGAACAGACACAAGCATATTAATACTGTCCGGGGCGACATGCCCTCTAGTGTCCTTCGCGGGCACTGACAGCTGGCAATCATAAACCCAACACAGCCACCAGAGGACCCTACAAAGAATCTACGGCTAGAGCCGTCATCTCTGGAGGTGGCGAAACCTGAGGAGGATCTACGGTGTGAGTTGAATCAGGTAGGGGTTCTGGGACAGAAACATGGGCAGATGAGGTCCCACACAAGCGAGGGGTACAGCCTCTGTGATAGCCAGAACAGGGGTTTTGGGAGTGCCTGCTAACCTCACTGACATCATTGAGGGGGTCCGCTAAGCAGGACACCAGCCTCATACGCCCAGGGAAAGTTCTGGGGCCACATCCACGATACCGGGGTTCACAGGGGAGGACAGAGACTTGACTTCCGTGTTGGCAAGTTCTGGTGTAGCAGCCATCTTATATGGAGGCTCTGCTGTGCCATTTTGTGCGGTGGTAAAATATTGGTGGCAGCTGGATTAGGCTCCTCCCAGGTGGTGATGTGATGGAGCGGTGTGAAAATCCGCTGTCTTGGAAACGCATTCTTGAGTGTCTATCCTTTAGTGATCACGCTCTGGCTCGTCCGCCATTTCATGATCACGTTCTGGCTCATTCACATCATGCTTCGGCATTAGAGTCACACTCCTCTATGACACCCACAGTAAATAGTTAGCCCACACACATCAGAGCAAAGTCCAGAAACTGTGCTAAGGAAGCTGTGGATCACTGTGCTAAGGACCCCTGTGAAGGAGCTTTGCTTTAAATGGCAGATTCATGCCATCACAAAATAACTCTATCAACATTCGGTCAGGCCTCGAGTGATCGAGCCTCTGAATCTTATCTTGGCCTGTTGTGTAGTGAGAGACAGGCTTTTATTTTCAAACATGGTCATACAGACGGGGTAAATCATCAGTGGACACATAAAGAGGAGGCGAGGCGCAAGGATGAACAGGTAAACACAGTGAGAGTAGACAGTATCCAAAAGGGACAAAACAAGAGCGATAGTTCAAAGACAGGGTAGAAGTCGGCACACAGATAATCCTAATAACACGGAAAAGACGGGATAGAGACGGCAAAGAAATAGCTTTCCAAGGAGCTAATACCATGATGTCCGACAAAGTCACACTAGGAACGCACACACTTCTATGTATAGAGGTTGGAATGAGGTAATGTATAGGCGGGGTTAATCTGTTGACATAGAAACTGACAAGGTGGGCGGCGACATGAATGAATTGTCATAGATACCAGAAAGACACACATCATAATAAGAGTCCTACACAAACGTGGATAACAGACAATACTGAGAAACAATTCTAAGTCTTGTATGTGTATAGATTTCCAAGGAAACCGTAGTTGATTGTTATTACTAAGAAAGATTTGGATCAGCTGCTGAGAATGTTAAAACAAACAGTGGTTCAACTGAACACATTTGCTTACAGCTGAAAATCTCTGAAAGACCATCATACTATTTATATATTATAATATTTTGATGCTGACAATATAATTTGTGATAATATATTTTCAAGTTAAAATCATCTTGTGGTCTCAGACTTCCGAACCTCAAAAAGTAGCTAGTCAGTCACTTTTTATCTCTTCTTTTTCTCAATTAAGAGATAATTTCAAACACACTGATTTGTCCTCACTTTACTGTATGCAGTGAAATCTGATATAATGGCAAAAACACAATTAATGAGCAGTGCCTCGGCTTCATTAGCTTTGTGATAACAGTTAATCCGTTTAACAGTCTATAATTAGAAGTTGCTAAGGAAAATTCAGCTGCATACACTGTAAAGTGTTTATTTAATTTAACAGGCTAATTAATGATCCCTTTTTATATGATCTTTTTTGATATCTCAAACACATACAATTTAATTATTCGCTTTAATTAAACTACCTGCTTGCACAAGGCCTAGTTATTTGTCACGGATCTGCCAGACTCTGTACTGAGTCAATGCTCCATTGGATCTGTAAATAGAAAGACTGTATCGCTATGCTGCCAGCAAGCCACGACACCCCCACTGCCAGCACCCACACTGGATCCTTCCGCCATTCCCACCACTTCTTCGCCTCCTACCATCAACAGTCCCTTTGCTGCACCCAATGTCTCTGTTACAGTTTCTGCCCTCCTCGACTTGGAGACCCATAATTTTCCAAGTCAGTCAGTGTCAAATTAAGGAGATCGATCTGCTGGTTCTGGAGGGTTCTGGAGGGTTCAGCAGCGGATGTCATTCAAGAGCGTGCGCTCTCCTAGCAGACATGGGGAAGTCCTGAAGTGGGGCCAACAATGTTACAATCTCTCTCTTAGTCCTAGATTTCAGCTGTTGATTAACACTACGTCCATTGAAAGTCCTCCTGAAAGACAGTCCATCAGTATCCCTGAGTGCAATGCCCCCTCTAGTGACGTGTTCTGCCCCACGAGAGCTGCCCAGCTACCACCACATCGGCCATGGGACTGCGCCATTGATCTGATTGCAGGTGTGCCTGTGCCCAAAGGCAAAATCTATCCTCTCTCGCTTCCAGAGCGAAAGGCCATGGAGGAGTACATAGAGGAGGCCCTGAGACAAGGCTACATCCACTCCTCTACGTTCCCTGTTGCTTCGAATTTTCTACTTCATGGCCAAAAAGGATGGAGGCTTACGGCCCTGTACAGACTACCGATCACTCAACAAGGCAATGGTGCTGTTCCGGTATCCCCTTTCTCTCATCTCAGCCGCCATGCTCAGAGATGCCAACATGTTCTTCAAACTGGACCTCCACAGTGCCTACAATTTGATCTGGATCAGGAAAGACAATGAATGGAAGACTGCCTTTGTCATGCCCACTGGGCATTATGAATATTTGGTCATGCCCTATGCCCTTGTTAACTCCCCCTTGATCTTCCAAAATTTTATGTATGAGATATTCAGAGACTTTCTCCACTAATTCATCGTAATCTATATCGATGACTTCCTTATCTATTCACAGAACATTACACAGAACTTTATCTCAAAGCAGAGAAATGTTCATTTCACCAATCTTCAGTCCAGTTATTGGGTTACATCATCGACCAAACAGGATTTCGTATGAACGAGGGGAAGGTTAAAGCAGTAATCACCTGGCCCACTCTTTCCACGGTTAAGGAACTTCAACGGTTTCTAGGATTCTCAAATTTCTACCAACACTTTTTTCAAAACTACAGTTTGCTATCCAGACCCCTATGGCATCCCCCAAGCCTTTCAAGCTCTGAAACAAGCCTTTACCTCTGCTCCACTCCTGAGTCACCAGAACCTTGATCTCCCTTTCCTAGTGGAGGTGG
This sequence comes from Enteromius fasciolatus, assembly GCA_032361145.1. Taxonomy (NCBI): domain Eukaryota; kingdom Metazoa; phylum Chordata; class Actinopteri; order Cypriniformes; family Cyprinidae; genus Enteromius; species Enteromius fasciolatus. The sequence goes on from JAUMHR010000082.1 coordinate 12,500,281, forward strand.
ATGCCTCTACCACCGGGGTGGGAGCCGTCCTATCTCAGCAGCAGGAGAATCCACCACAACTCCTTCCATGTGCCTACTTCTCCCGGAAGCTCAGCCCAGTGGAGATTAATTATGACATTGGCAACCACAAACATCTAGCCATCAAGCTGGCTCTGTAAGAATGGCAACACTGGCTAGAGGGGGCCGTGCATCCATTCACTGTGCTAACTGACCAAAAGAACTTGCAATACCTTCGGAATGCAAAGAGGTTGAACTCTCCGCTAGGCCCGAAGGGCATTGTTCTTCACTCGCTTCCAGTTCACCATATCCTACCATTCGTGTTCCAAGAATGTGCACGCCGATACTCTCTCTGGCATGAAGAGGAATCGGAAGATCCAGAGCCCATTATTCCCACTAACCTCTAACGCCTCCAGCCGCTTCCAAGCCAGTTCCTGCTCCTCCGCCGGGCTGTCCCCAGCACCTACGTCTGGTACCCCGATCAGAGAGAATACCCCTCATCCACACAACCCTGTGCTCTTTGATATTGGAAATACTTACCCTGTAATTATCTTGTTCTCCTTCGTTCTAGTGTCTCTCCAAAGTTCCAGGATTCCCCAGTATATTTGGTGTGTGTGGTCAACTCCTTGCTCCAGCGTGTCTCCATTGTCTCTGTGTGTCTGCAACACTCCATCAGATCTGTAAATAGCAAGACTGTATCACTATTTTGCATTCATCTACGACACTCTGTTCAAGTTCCCTATTACTCTTGATCATTGTCTCCACCTGTTGTTACCTGCTCAGCTGTGTAAATAAACCTTTAAATTCGACTTACCTTCTGTGTTGTGTCTGCTTCCATAACACTATTAAGCTGGACTTTAATAGGGATGTACAAAAATATTTCACACAACTTGATATATTATATGTATATTATATTATATGGTATATTATATGTATGCAACCTTATTATTAGTACATGACGTTACATATGTATAACATTTATAAAGCCTATTAAACTAGGGAAAAAAGGAGAACTACAGAAAAAAAAATGAAATCATATTATATAGCATAATATGATGTGTGTGAGAGCGCACATATACTCTACTAGTTGACCTCAGAAACAAACTAGTCAGCTGCCAGATGCAATAAAAACTATTATTAATTACTTAATTATTAAATAAACAAATCAGATAAACTAGTCAACCTCAGTAATCAACTAGAAAACTGTTGGATGCAAAATAAATATATAAAGTAATAATAAAATTATAGATAAACTAGCTGTACAATAATAATAATAATAATAATATATAAATGAGTTGCCCTTGCTTATCAACTAGTTAGTTAGTGGATGAAAATAAATAAATAAATATAAATGAGTTGTCCTTGCTAATAAACTAGTCAGTTGGTGGATGAAAATAAATAAATAATAATAAAAAAAATGTTTGTTGATATTATTCTACATTATTTTCTGTTTACCCCTCACCTGTTTACATTTCCACTCCCAGCTCTTGTTTTCAAGCATTTGCCAGCAAAATATGATCATATCTTTCCCTAATCAGCAGGCATTAGTTAGATATGCCACAGCGAGGATGTATCCAGCTAATTTCTGCTTCAGAAGACACAGTTGAAAAACCGCTAATCATCATACGAGAAAGAGCCAGAATCCTCGGAGCCTCGACAGTCTGACCGAAGCCTCCCAGATGGTCCTGGGAGTTAATGTTAATCTAATCAACAAACAATTAAGCCTCAAAGGCTTGCATGTCAACTCCATTTACAGCTGCCGAGATTCTCGCCTGTTCACAGAATGGCGTAACATCAATTAAAGCTATTCAACAGTTACAAATCAGAAAATAAACCAGCGCAGCAAGTGGATGAACATGTAAGCTTTGAGATCCCACAAAGGTACTTTTTTTTATTATATCCTCAATAATAGTCATTCACTGACGTAAAACACTAATTAGCAATGCTAGATATGCACATATTGGATATTAAAATTTGGCAATACATATGTTATCTTACAAAAACATCCCTGTTTATAAGAGAATGTGCCAAAAATTAATTAAAAAAAAAATGTTCTGTGATTCCTCAAAAGGAGCTTTTGTGAATCCACAGCTTTTTGATGTGTTGTCATTAAATAAAAAATAAATAATCAAGTTAAATATAAAGTGTTTTTTCATCTTATGTATATATTATGCTTAACGGCAAATTGCAGTATTATCAAACAAGCAATAATTCTTTTTTTTTTTTTAGCTCCAATAATATCACATTTTTGAAAACAGGTAGTACTGAATATCTTGCAAATCATATTTAAATGTCTTCTGTATACTGATGAGTTTCACTTTGGCTTTAGAAGTCCACGGTTAATGAGAATGGGGAACGCGATTCAGAGTTACCATAATGAATTCAGACGCATATGCCAACATTGCAGATTTGTTAGAGACTTGATCAGAAGTCGCATGCAGAGATGAAGCCAAGAGTGGTTTTGACCAGAGTAGCAGTGCCACATACTACCTAATTAGCTAGCATAAATGTCAGAAATCCAGAGAAATCCAGAAAATTATTATATTATTATTATAGGTTATATAAATGTTGACAAACATGTTTTAAATGAACTCGCACCCCTGCTAACTAGATTAATCAATGATTTCCATTTTGGTCCTCACTGGCTTATTCTGGCAAATTCTGGTTTGGTGTTTTTGGTGACTTGAGTGACTTATTTTTTGGTGAATTCGGTTGACCAAGAAAGCCTTGCTAGTTCAGCTAGGTAAAACTGCTGGATTGTGTTTCCGAAAAACAACAAACATTTGTTATTACTATTGTAAATTTGTGTATTCTAACCTTTGGTTCAACACAGTCTCACTCCAATTCATCACATTTTGATGCTTTGTAAAAACAGTTGTGCACTGCTTTTCGATGCTCAAGGTACCCCTCTTTAGACACATTTCGATGTGAGGGGTCCTCCGTTGTTTTAAATAGGAAACAAAATGATTGATTTGTGAGAGGAATAGATGTGGTCGCTGTCTCCGTTTTTTGTGTACTTCCTGTCTGTGAGTGATTTCAAAAAACGCTGCTTCAAGAATCCTTACGTCAACGTTATTGGGTTGTCGTTGGCTCTTGCGTGTTTCGTGATCGATGTGAAATACTATTGGTTCTTGTGTTCTTGTTTTCTGAATGAGATGACAGTGCGTAAACTGAGCGGTATCATTTTTAGTGATTAAAACCTTGTGTTTTACTCTCTTCTTCACATAAAGACTTCAGAAGACTTGGAATGTGACACGACTTGTTTGTAATGTATTTATACTGCTTGTTTATGATTAGTTTGTGCAATA
>JAUMHR010000082.1:12510895-12524708 GCA_032361145.1 Enteromius fasciolatus
ATGCCCAGACTTCCCTCTCCCCAGACACTTCCTCCAGCTCTTCCGGGGGAACACCGAGGCGTTCCCAAGCCAGCTGAGAGACATAGTCCCTCCAGCGTGTCCTAGGTCATCCCCGGGACCTCCTCCCGGTGGGACATGTCTGGAACACCTCCCCAGGGAGGCGTCCAGGAGGCATCCGAAACACAAGTCCGAGCCACCTCAGAACTACTGTACTGTACTGTACAGTACTGTCCCAGCCCTTAGCAAAGGGCCCCTGACCCCGTACTCACAGAGTACCCCCCGCAGGACACCGCGAGGGACACGGTCGAATGCCTTCTCCAAGTTCACAAAACACATGTGGACTGGTTGGGCAAACTCCCACGAACCGAACAGATTCTGTGTCCGAGGTTTGGGTCGTCGAGGTCCCCGCCTTCGACCACCACCCAACCCACAAAGCACCGGCCCCTTATGGTCCCTGCTGCAGGTGGTGGGCCCACGAGAGTGTGGCCCCACGTCACTCCTTCGGACTGGACCCCGTAAGACCCAGCCACCAGGCGCTCGCATACGAGACCCAACCCCAGGCCTGGCTCCAGGGTGGGGCCCCGGCTGCACCGTACCGGGCGATATCACAATTTTCATTGTGCTCTTCTCCATATAGGGTTTTTGGTCCGCTGTTTGTCTGGCCTGTCAACTAGGACCGTTTTGCCTTGGGAAACCCTACCTGGGGCATATAGCCCCAGACAACATAGCTTCTAGGATCATTCAGGCACTCAAACCCCTCCACCACAGTAAGGTGGTGATCCAAGGAGAGGGAATATAGAGAATATAGTAAATTCATGCTAATTTGTGCTAATTCTTACGACCTCATTCATTTGTCTAAAACCCTGTGAATGGTAGGTTTAGAGGCGGGGTTAGGTTTAGGTCATTCGTACAAATTCATACAACTCAGCAAATTGTAAAATACATACGATTTAGAAGAAATCCTATGAATTCGTACGAGTGAGGTTGAACGAATTTGTACGAATTAGCCACCTCGTAAAATATGTACGAACTGCCGTGAGATCAGGTTGGAAACTTGGCTTGAAACATGCCAATAATCAATGTTTGTGGTATAAATTAGCCTGTCAATTTTTATCATTGAATAAATGAAACAATTTTACGTGCTATTTATGCACTAAATTGATTTACCATCCAGATAGTACTTTAACAGGGAAAAAAAGCTAAATCGTCCTTGCACATTTCTTAGAATTTGTAGAAAAATCCATTGATGAAATTTATTTAATTAATTCAATTTGCTGATAATAACAACTAGAAACACCCTGTTGAACTTCAACTCTCCACATCTGTAAAAGTTTCCATGAATGTGTGATTTCACAATTTGATCAATTAAATCTCAGCCGTCCAAGCTGCGCTTTTGCATTTGTTTGGCACTTTCAGAACTGCTGGAGTCGGAGGCCAAGCTCACAGGAACCCAACAGAACGTTGTACGTGATAAACAGCTTTCTGAATGCCAGGATACACAACTCCTGGAGATTAAACACTGGAAAATATCAATTCCAATCAAATAACTTACAGCCTTGTCTCAGTGGCAGGCTGAAAAATACAAACACACATGCACTGGTGTACAAAGCGGTTGTAATTAATCTTCCTGTGGGTAAAATTTTTACTGGCAGGTCTGGCTTGATGAAAATGATGACACATTTAGAGTTTGCGCAAGACTTTGTTTCGATGATTAACAGATATTCATGTTTATCAACAAGCATCAAATTCTTTTTTCCAACTTGGATGTGTATTCACAACAAAAAAAGAAGAGTGAAAATGCTAAATCATACGCATCACTATCATTCAAACACACTATTAGAGGTTTCTTTAGTAAGTTTGAAGTACAAGTTATATATTCCCTGTCATCATAACTCATATTCTCCTACTTGGAGGTTTTTGCTGTGCCATTAATATTGTAAGTCCGAAATCAAAGCTCAAGTATGTTGTCTCATTGACTAACAGATATTTATGTCCATCAAGAACCATTATATTTATTATATGACATGGAAATGTGGTTGTAACTGACAGGCTTGTGGTCTGAGAGGTTGTGGTTGAAAGTAAAACCAGTATACGGATGTCAGTTTGTTTAGCGAGTTTCCAATATACTGTAACTGAATTATGATCGTGGCACTTGGGTTTCCAGAATATGAGAGAACGGTGCAGTCTGATTGATTTCAGTGCCAATGGTGGTTCACAAAGATGCAGATTCACAGATTTTTGATCAGTGATTTGGCTCATCTTCACTCTCTAAATAGTCTTGTGCATTCCTATTTAGTTTATTTTACCTTTGTCCCAGACTTTTTTTACACTAAATCATGAATATCCATCATAAAAATATGATTCATGAAAAAAACATATACCATTTCTATTTCTTGCATTTTTAACCACACACACAAAAAAAAATTGATAAGAAAATAATAAAAAATAAAATAAATAAATATTTTTGATATTTTAACCTTTTTTAATTAGTATGTTGATTTAATTGATTTAACATTTTATTTAGAAACATTTCCAATTATTCATTTTTTTTTATCAAATATGTTGTGTAATTTTATAATGTAAATTATTAAAGGTATCAAAAGTAGTAATTAATTTAATTATGCAAAGTGTGAAGATATGATTTTCCTGAAGACACTTTCATTTTCTAACTTTGAATTAGCTTAGTTGGACAGATTTTTCCATGATTGGTGAAAACATTCTCTGGAATGTCAATCTAACCGTGTGTTTCTGGGTGCGGAAGTTTCATTGCCTCACGTGTCTGGGCCGAGAACACGCTGAGGCAGCTTTCGTGGATGGTCAAATGCGTTCATTGCGAGCAGATGACCATGGCTACGTTGAGTACTCGCCTCTCATTCGTGAGGCAGCTCGCCTTGCAGTCCCATGGTCCTCCCGCAGGAGACCGCTCCCCCCATAAGAGGGCCAAGTGTGTCCTTCGGGGCACCTCGAGAGGCTGAGATGTATTCGGCAGCGTCAGAAGGTCAGATGGTGAGGCTGAAACTGCTTCAGGAGGGCGCAGCGCCAGTAAAGCAATGCTGCCGTTCTGCATGTAGAGGTTGCTGTCCTACTGGCGAAGGACACAATCGAGCCTGTCCCTCAAGCCAACATGAGGTCAGGGTTTTAGAGTCTTAAAGCTTGGATCTTAAAGCTTTGAATCGGTCCCTTCTCAGGCTGCCGTTCAAAATGCTCACTCCGAAGCGCATACTAACATGCATCCGGAGCCAGGATTGGTTTACAGCCATCGACCTGAAGGACGCGTACTTTTATGTCTCGATTCTGCCTCGACACATACCCCTTCTTCGGTTAGCGCCCGAGGGTCGTGCATATCAGTCATCCTCACTCGCAAGATCTGTTGTGCATGCACAGGGGCATAGTGCTACGGCCCTCAGCCATCTGGCTCTTCAGGTCAACCCGAGAGAAGAACTCTCCCCAGTGCAGAGGATCTCTTATCTCGGTATGGAGCTGGACTCGGTCGAAATTACTGCCGGCCTCACCAGCGAGCGGGCACAGGCCACGCCTAGATACGTTTAGGCACAAGACAGCGGTTCCTCTCAAAACTTTTCAGAGGCTCCTGGGGCATATGGCAGCTGCAGCCGTCGTCATGCTGCTGGGCTTGCTACATATCAGACCGCTTCAGCAATGGTTACATGACACCGTGGCACACTCCGGATTCCCTGCAGTGTCGCTGCCTATTCAGCCCGTGGACCAATTCTGCTTTCCTTCGGATCAGAGTACCCCTGGGACAGGTGTCCAGGCATGTCGTGGTCAACACGGATGCCTCCTCCAAGGGTTGGGGTGCTGTATGCAACAGGCAGGCAGCTTCGGGCCCCTGGACAGGCATCTAGCTGCTTTGGCATATCAATTGCCTCAAGTTTTTAGCCGTACTTCTGGCCCTGCGTCGCTTTCTTCTGATGCTGCGCCACAAGCACTTGCTGGTCTGGACGGACAACACAGCGGTCATTGCGTACATCAACAAACAAGGTGGTCTACGCTCCCGCCGCATGTCACAACTCGCCCGCCATCTACTCACAAGCGGCTGAAATCACTGCTCGCTATTCACCTTCCAAGGATACTCAACCGTGCAGCCGATCAGCATGCATGTCTGGTTCCTGGAGCTCCCTCTACGAGGCAGGCTTACACTCTGAGATGGGGTCTGTTCGTTGACTTGTGCTCTTCTCGCGGAGAGGACCCACAGAGATGCACGTTCGCAGTTGTGCTTTCTTTCCTGTAAGAGAAGTTGGAGCGCAGGCTATTCCCTTCGAATCTCAAAGTGTATGTCGCTGCCATAGCCGCATACCACAATGCAGTGGAGGGTGCGTCCCTCGGGAAGCACCAACTCATCGTCCGGTTTCTCAGAGGTGCACGTCGGGTTAATCCTCCGAGACCACACCTTGTACCCTCTTGGGACCTGGCCGTTGCCCTACATGACCTGCGGCAGGCTCCATTTGAGCCACTTCAGTCAGCAGATCTGAAGTATCTGACACTGAAAACAGCACTTCTGACTGCGCTGGCTTCCATTAAGAGGGTGGGGGACCTACAAGCCTTCTCTGTCGACGAAGAGTGCCTAGAGTTTGGCCCGGCTAATTCTCATGTCATCCTGAGACTCCGGCTCGGCTACATGCCCAAGGTTCCTACCACATCCTTCCGTGACCAGGTAGTGAACCAGCAAGCTCTGCCCCGGGAGGAGGCAGACCCAGCCTTTGAGTTGTTGTGTCCTGTATGCGCTCTGCACCTCTACACTGACCGCACTCGGAGCATCAGATGCTCCCAGCAGCTCTTTATTTGCTATGGTGGACAGCAGAAAGGGAATGCTGTCTCAAAACAGAAGTTGGCTCATTGGGTGGTTGAAGCCATCTCCCTGGCTTACTTGTACCAGGGAGAGCCGTGCCCCTTAGGACTAAGAGTTCACTCTACCAGGAGTGTCACCTCATCCTATGCGTTTGCTCATGGCGCCTCTCTAGCAGATATCTGTAGGACTGCAGGCTGGCTGACCCAACACCTTCGCCAGGTTTTACGACCTCTGCGTAGAGGCTGAAGACAGCAGGAGAGGGGAAGACCGGTTGGTGCCGGCTTGCTGCGCCATTTCCCCGGGATCCGTGCATCTTATCTCAGTGTTTCCTTAACTAAGTGAACCTGAGTCCTTTGACTTTGTAAACATTTGTCCCAAACCTAAACTGTCAATATGAGATTAAGTACATCCTAAAAATATAAAATAAACACATTATATAAACTATATATAATACAAATACTATTATATAATACAAAAAAAAAAGGTTTTTTTTTCATATAAAAATAATTCAAATGTAAATGTAAAAAACAATCGGCATTAATTTTAAGTTTACTTAATTTCTGAAGAAACTACAGCATTACTAAAGAGCTTCTTATGAAATATTGAGATATATGAGAAATAAATATATAAAGAAATCTGTAAATATAATTTCGGAACTAAATATTTAATTGTGCAGCATTTCTTATTAGTCTGTAAATTATTACATTTGAAAATTGTTTATGTAAATATTATCTTTGAAATTAGACCTAAAAAAGACCAAGCTTGACAGTTTATTTCAAAAACCTTGGTGTTGGAAATGGCATTTTTTAAATAAAATTTCCATTTCTACCATAACACAATACATAATCAGAATAAACTCTAAGGCCCGGTTTCACAAACGGGGCTTAGCTTAAGCCAGGACTAGGCATTGGTTAAATTAAGATATTTAAGCAACTTTTACAAAAATGCCTTATTAGAAAGTATTACAGGTGTGCATCTTAACACAGAACAATGACGCTGACTTGTTTTAAGATTTGTCAGGGCAAGATATTTTCATTTTGAGACAGCTCAAACATGCAATTTAGTCTGGGACTAGCTTAAGCCTTGTCTGTGAAACTGGGGGTAAGTGTTTATTTAGTTTTTTAATAGTCCACAAGACCAAAAGTGGCTATAGCTAAAAAATAATCTTTTTCTCCTTGCAGTTTCTGGCCATAGAGAAACACCACATACAGCATACCCATAAAGAACCAACTTTTTTCTCCACATTAGCATTTTTAATTAAGCATGGAGATTAATTGCCATGGGAGTTGCCCACTGCAGGCAAGTGATTTTCACGCCTGTGCGGTTCCCAGTTTGATCTCTAAGATGATTTGACTTGCATTGTAGGAGATTATACAGTATGGCACATATGAAAAATGTAGCAGACGTTTTCCTATTTTAAGATCATAGATGTGGGTGAAGGGTGACAGATTGGAGGGATCTGGTGCTGGATTGTATATACAAATTTAACCGAAGGCCTCGCACACAGAGCTGTCAAATATAACCCGGCACCACGGTACCAAATGTAAGCAACGTTTATTTCTTTTCACTTTCTCTTCGGTAATGGCAGTAAGGGATGGAGGCTTTTTGAGCCATTGTGTGTTTTCCCTTCAAACCTGAGTGATACCTTGACAATGAGCGTTTCGAAGCTCTGTCTAGGGCCGCCGCTGGCAGTTCCATTGCCTAAAGGCTTTGCGTTAACAATTAATCTTCCTTGGAAAAAGGTGTTAAGAAGTCACAGGTACTGAAATGGTCCCTTACTCTATTTACTTTTGGCAAGCAGATCTCTTTTTATGCGCCTCACTAATTAATTTTTAGATCGAATACATTGGATATGCATAATTTATGCTCTGAGCCCATGGCTACTGGTGTTGTACAAATATACAAATTCCATACTAAATTAAGAACCGCTTTGAAAGAGAGCGTGCACCGTTGGCTGGCTTTGAATGCTAGAGTGGTTTCTAGTGTTTTCCAGTCCTGTCGGGCTAAAGTAAACAAACACAGTCTAGCCTTGCCTGTATGGATGGATCATTATGTTTCACGTGAACTTTTTTCTTCTCTCCAGTGTGCAAAGGCATGGCAAGGAAAAGGAGGGATGTATGTTAACTGTACTGTAAAAATGGTGTTGAAGTTGAACGTTGTCGTAATTTATTGGAATTCTGCCAATAGTTGCAATAGAAAGATAATAATTATTTTTGCAAGAAATTATAATTTCAAACTAGTCATTTGATATATAAATTAAGATTTGTGAGATACTGTATCAAGTCACAAATTGCCATAATTGAAATAACATACTAACAAACACCAAAGTCATGCAGGTGGTAAAACAGAATAATGCAATAAATATTCATTGAACAACAGTAGATGAACATAAAGCCCAAATGTACATACAGTAACTGATAACAAAAACCTATTAAAAACATAATTATCTACCAAAATACTTTTAAATGTGGAGTGTCACGCAAGGACTTCTAGGAATATCAGTTTACAGTTTTTAACTGTAAATTATACATTGATTTGTTCTGTTTGCTTCTAAAACTATACAATTCCATTAAATGTCCGATTAGATGTTTTACAGTTGTTGTTTTTTTCCTGCATATAGTACAGGGACTTACTGTTAACCTATTAACAGTTTGTTTGTTTTGGTTTTTTTTTCCATAGCATTTTTACAAGATTTTACAGTTAAAATGATGCTTGTTTCATACAGTGTTGCTTATTAGCCATTTATTTGCAGTAATTAAGCATATATCAATGACTTTAATGTACATCCTTAATCCTATCCAATACATAAACCTAAAAACTAACTATTAATAAGCAGCAAACTAGGAATTTATTGAGGGTAAAGTCATAGTAAATATTGAATAATGTCCCCTATTCTAAAGTGTTACCGAGATGAATAGTACACTTTTGCTCAAGACTCATTTTAAACCACCATTAAGTGTTTGTAATAAATTCCTTTTGTGATCACATGGGGAAATTGGCTGTTTACTGTTAAACTGTGCTATTTGTAGTACTTTTGTATCACTGTACAAATTAGCATTTCAATTGAACATTACATATGAATTATAGTTATGAAACTATCCAAATATGAAAGAAAAAAACACATGCAAGCCACACCGTAATGTAACCTCGTGTTTGTTGTAATCCACAGTGGCTGTTGTCATGTTTATTTCTGTATAAAGGCCTTAACGTGTACAGTTTGCTCTGTCTGAAACTTGTGTTATTTGTGATATTACAACCGCTTCTCAGTTGTTAAGTTAACAGATATAACTTGCATATTACACATTAGTAAAAGGATCTATTTGTCTATATACACTTGTATATATACACTGTGATTTTTCCCGCAACTGCATTTTCAAAATAGCGGTGACCCTGGCAACACTGATTCGCTGTACCCTTATCACACAGTGAAAGATAACCTTCCATGCTGGGATTACGGCAAGAAGTTGGGGTCAAACCTTATAAAATGAATAATTAGCATTTTTTTAATAAATTACGCATTAAACTTTTTTGGATTAATCGCATACGTTAACATTGTTCATCCCTAATTTATACGTACATTTTTGTCAAACCATTAACATGTAAAACAACAGCTTAACCTCACATTGCTCCAGGGGATTGACTTTATTGTAAGAAAACTGTATAAAGTTCTGGACAAAACAGCATCTGCTAGATGAGGAACAACCAACAGATCACAGATTAGATTATTAAAAATCATCCATCTGATAACTCTGATTACAAAAGGCAAATGGTGTTTTGCTGCATTCAGAAATCGAGCTATTGAAAGTGACAGTATGAAGATCAACGTATATATTATTTATATAGAAACCCGATAGGCTGTATCCATCACAGGTCAGGTTTCTCGGGTCCTATGTCAATATGAACAATATGAACGCTAAACACTCATTTTAGTATTTGTTTTGGAAGTCGTTGATAGACCTTTAAACCTTCTGACCTTTTATTTCCAAGACAAACTAGCTGTGGATTAGATGGACGATGTGGCTTACAGAAAACCCAAAGAACATATTTAACATCCGTTCCAGGCCTGGTTTTATTTTCTGTTGATTTGTATGAGTGTTCAAAAGAGCCATTTTATGGATTTATGGCCCTTCAGAGAAACAGTGGGTAAAGGAACCATTTTATTGAGGAACTAAAATATGGTTTCTTGGATGATTATCCTATGGTTACCAAGAAAATCACAAAACAACATTGAAATAACAACCACCAACAATGAATTTGGCATCAGTGTGCACATCTAAATAATATTATAGACCACGGCATCTGTTTGTTATATAGTGTTTCCCAAAAACAGGGTTAACTAACTAGGGTTGGTAACGATGGAAAGTTGCTTTTGGAGAAACACACCCCTGGGTGGATATCGCTTTCTATGTGTTGTGAAAAGCTTTCTCTGTTTTTGTCATGTTGCTAGCAGTTTCTTGTTCTATGCAGTTTTCGGGGAAATTTGCTAAGGTTTTCTGGACATTTGCTAACAGTTGCGAGCTTGATTTAAGCTTGAGCTTAAATAAGTTATTTGAACAATTACACCTTCTTGAGCCATCAATGTGGCAATACTTGTTAATTATAATTAATTAATTATAAGATATATAAATACAATTCCAAGCACCACAAATGTGACCCTGGGCCACAAAACCAGTCTTAAGTCGCTGGGGTTTATTTGTAGCAATTGCCAAGAATACATAGTATGGGTCAAAATTATAGATTTTTTTTTTTGCCAAAAATCCTTAGGATAGTAAGTAAAGATCATGTTCCCTGAAGGTATTTAGTCAATTTCTTACTGAAAATATATTAAAACGTAATTTTTGATTAGTAATATGCATTGATAAGATCTAATTTGTACAACTTTAAAGGTGATTTTCTCAGCATTTAGATAATTTTGTACCCTCAGATTTCAGATTTTCATATAGTCAAATATTGCCCTATCCATCCAAATCATACAACAATGGGAAGCTTATTTATTCAGCTTTCAGATCATGTATAAATCTCAATTTCGGAAAATTAACACTTATGACTGGTTTTGTTGTCCAGGGTCACAAATATGCTTGTCCCCACAGTGGGAAAGTGTTTTATTTTGATGTCAGAAACATCTTTTTAACCATTTAAAAAACAATAATGTATTCATAACTATCAAATATATGATATAAAAGGCAAAATAAAATTCTGAATACATATGATAAAATATATAATAAAAACCGTGGTCCCCTGGTGTTACTGGTTTTACCATTTAACAAAAATATTTTATTAAAACTACTTACTTTACTGAGTATTATGTGATTGACAACATATGGTTTGATACCTTGCAGCAGACATTTTTTTAAATACATTTTTCATAAAAAATTGTCACTGGTGTTACCTTCCAGCATAAAAGTCAGCATATCTCACAATCATATGTCGCACGAATTTGTAATAATTAGCCACCTTGTAAAATATGTACGAACTGTCACGAGATTAGGCTGGTATATCAGGGCTTATGTATGTCACTGGTGATTCATTGTGTCATTGTACTGTTTTCTCCTTATTTCTTGCATTTTGATTATTTCTTTGTAGCTTTGACTACGTGTGCTGAAAAAAAAGAAGAAGAAATAATATTTTATAAACACTTTTGGTAACACTTTATTTTGATAGTCCACTTTAGACACTCTACTATCTGTTAGTAACTTTGTAACTACTGTACATGTCTACTACATGTCAACTAATTCTCATTAATTCACAACTACATGTCTACTAACTCTCAGAGTAGACTGTTAAGTTAGTTTTAGGGTTAGCAGAATTAGTTGACATGTGAACGTTTTGCAAATAACACATTTCGAGAGGAACCCGATACGAATTAATCAAACACAGCTGGTAGCCCATCAGCTAATTATTCCCACTCACTCTCGCCCAATATATTCTTCCCCCATTCACTATAAAAGCCCCAACTTCCAATCCTTCCACATCTCGCTTTAAGCATGGACTTTAAGCGTGAACTCTTAAAATACTTGTAAAGTTTTTGATAGTATGTAGTATGCCGTGAATCCATCAAAATAAACTGTTAGGAGATATTAAGCACAGTCTACTAATACTCTAACTGCTAGTTGATATGTAGTTGCAAAGTTACTTACTGTTAGTAGAATATCTAAAGTGGACTATCGAAATAAATAAGTGTTACCAAACTTTTAATATTACTAAAGAAGATATCAGCAGTGATGAAAGAGAAGGGTATATGTGGTCTAATTGCACAAAAAAGTAATCTAGTAATGTAGTCTAAGTTTAAATGTTAGAAAAATAAACACATACAAAGATACAAAGACATCTTGCCGTACAAGAAGTGAACGTTTACTGGGGTGTTGTCAGGGATTTCTAGGCTAATCTATTGCTAGTTTTTATCTGGGTGGTTGTTAGGGCTTACTGAGCATCATTTATGAATTGTTTGTAGACTCAGATTTGATCTAAGAGTGTGTGTGCGCTTAAATCCATGCCAACGCTCATATTTGTAAAGGAGCTAGCTATTCTAAATTAAAGGATGTGGATGATGTCTGGTGATCTTTGGGATTAGGAGTCATTTACAAAGCAGCACTTTCTTTGCAGTTTTAAGGTTTTAGCATCTTTCTTGCAGTTTCAAAATTGTTCTTGGTGGTTATCTGGGATTTCTATGTGGTGCTAATGTGTTTTGAGAGTTTTTTAGGAAGTTGATATGCTAGTTTGTTGTGGGAGTAGGTCATTGTTGGTTGGTTGCTTACTGGCCCAAGGTAAAATAGCCCACCCTCAAGTGTCTATTGTTTTCTATGTTTTATGTAATTCTTCTGCCCATTTTTTCATGATCTTTTAGAAAAGTAACACCACTCTTTTCCTTTAAAATCAGCACAATTCTAAGTGTTATTTAGTGTTAGAAGTCCATTCATATCTCAAACTTGAGGTTAGCTGTGTAGAAGTTATGTACTGGTTGATCCGTTTTTTAGAATGAGATAAAAATAGAATTTCCCAGATGGAAATAAAGAAAACAAAGACATTTGACGGTCAAATAAAACAATATTTTCTCATGGCCCTTTGTTACTGTAACCTCAGGCTACGCTACAGCCACAGTTACAATAATAGGAAACTGCAGATATGTGTAAAGTTTGAGAGACGTGCATAAACAGACAAAGAGAAAGATGGGTAGAGATACACAGAAAAAGAGAAAGAAGGTTAAAAATGTGAGAGAGAGCAACATTCCCAAGCTAGCTTGGCTAATTGCAGTGGATTGGAACCAGATGTGGAGACAAAGTGACGTGATCTGACCAGACCTTGAAGGTCCTGGTGGTTTGAAAGGAAATGGGGAGAAGATGGAGTTGAGTGCCTTTTAATCTTTAGTTTTTTTTTTTGCTTCAGCATCTAGTTTTTATCTGGCATAACTGTGGTTTTATCACAAATCTTTATTTGAAATACTCGTTGACTCATCATGAATATTACAAGTTGGTCATTTACCAAATGTTATGCCGTTCCAACCTTGTCTAACCTACTTACTTTCTTGAAACCTAAAATGCAATGCAGAATATTGCATTATATAATTTTTGCTATTTTAAGCGGAATCAATCACAGTGAAAAAAAAAAGTAATTTCATTAAGTATGTCACTGTCCTGTTTGTCTTATATCCATGGCAGTTTGACAATAATCACTCTCACGGCTGATTGAACAACAAGCACCGTGACAGGTTGTGTGTTGTTAGGAGAAGAGAAAAAAAATCAGCTTCCCTTTCAATGTTAATTAATTCTGTCGAAAATGACAAAGCAGCTAATTAATTCATAATTGCAACTATCTTTTGGCAATTTGCTGTCACTGATAATCATGCGTACTCCAAATTAAAAGTCCTGCTCTTCTAAGTTCAGGAGGCCAAGGCAATTTTAGTTTAACCACAACTGGGCAGCAAAGTCAATTCCTGCGCCAATTAAAATATGTAACTGACATTTGTTCGAATTGCATACACGTTTGCCCTCACCCAGTTTATTTTTTGTCTTTAATGTCAAAATTCAGTGCAACACAAAAAGAGGCCATTTATGTAATTTGATGTCATAAGTCATTTGTAAGTGTGCAGTATATCATGACATTTTCTGCACATGGCGTGTAGCTGTGCTGTTCTGCCACGGACACATGGTTGAAACACACGTTGTGCAGCCATGACTAGCCCACCATTACCACTGTGACAGGACCACATCCAACAGATGACAAAACCAAGTCGGCCTTCCAACAGCCTTCATATTTAATGACATCAAACTTTGAACGTTCTTCAAAAGGTTTAGACTCTACATCATTTTGCTGATTTACAACTGCATGAGGAAAATTGCTCTAAAAGGCTGATGCGTTGTAAGATTTCACCTCAAATGTCTGTGAAAAACCTTTGGCTCTGTCACAATTTGCATAATGCACATTCTGTCTAGGATGCGAGATTAAAATCAGTAAGTCCTAAGTCAAACCAAGCTTCATCAAAGACTGGCAAACTAGCTTAAGCTAAAGTTTAATCGGTTACTTTAACTTGTACATTTAAAATGTAAAGAATTAAAAGTCAGTGTTTAAAGTATATTTAAAAAAAAAAACAAAAAAAAACTTAGTTTTACTTAAAGGGTTAGTTCACCTAAATATTAAAAATTCTGTCATTAAATTACTAACCCTCATGTTGTTTCCAGCCATCAGACCCTCCATAGACAGCAATACAATGAGCCCAGATTCAGAAACTCTCTGAAATCATCAAAAATAGCTTTGTGTTACGAAGATAAACAATGGTCTTACAGGTTTTTAAACAAGATGGGGGTGGGTAATAATGACAGAATTTTCATTTTTAGGTGAACTAACCCTTTAAGTGTACTTTCATGGTGATGTATTCTTAAGTACACTTAAGTCTACTTTTTAAAAAGTGCATTTAATAATAATGTCAAATTAAGTTTTAAAGGTACTTTTTAATTCATACTTAAACCTGTAACATATATATATATATATATATATATATATATATATATA
>JAUMHR010000082.1:12541037-12551177 GCA_032361145.1 Enteromius fasciolatus
GTAACAACCCTGCACATGTCTTGGTAACCGGCTAACTTGCGTTTCTGTAGTTCTGTTGTTCAGCTGTGGGCCTAATGCAGTCTAAACATTGTGATTGATGCAGCTTGACTGTCTGTCTGTCTCATTAGTTTAAGTAATGATAAACAATGTTTAAAGCAGTGTTATGCATTATGCAACGTTTAAGTTCACGACGTAGAGGTGTGCCCGATTCGCTTACAAAAGCAAATTGCGAGCACTTTCCACTGTAATCCTTGCTAACTGCAGTAGTTGACGTATTCTCTCAGAAAGCACCTCTAGTAATGTCAGAAAGTATAGTTTTGGTACAAGCTCTGTGGACCGCTTTTGCAGTAGACAAATCATAAAGGACTGAGCCATCTGACCAATCACAACAGCGAGGGCTCACAGGAAGGAGGGGTTTAGATAGACTGCTTCACACAAGTCGTTTACGGATTATTTAGAAATGGGGTAAAATTAAATCTATTTTTGGAAAAAACTAAAATGTTTTTTGACCTTGCATACATGTAAACCTGTTTTAAGAGACTCATAAAGCAGTATTAGCAACCTTTAAAATGGCATAATAGGGGCACCTTAACAACCACATGGTAACACCCTAGCGATCACCCAGAATAAAATAGCACCACCTTAAAAAAACAAAACAATCTAGCAACACTCTAGTAACCACTCAATCAAATTATAGCAGAATCTACTATCACCCCCAACAGGAACCATAGCAACCCATACCATAGAAAGCACTTGGAATAACACAACACAGTATGCTGACATTCTAACAACCACCCAAACTACCATAGCTACTTTTTTGCAACACCCTAGCAACCACCTGAAACACCTCATCACCTATCTGGCGACAACTTATCCAAGTGTGCCTAACATGCACTCAGAAAATCCTGGTAGCAACCTAGAGACAACTTAGCAACCATCTAAAAACTTTACTGTTTGTACTTGTTCACATTTCGAGGGGTAAATATGTGTTTATTTTCTTCACATTTATAACAACCACAAGGCCATATGCAGAGGATAAAAAATATAATGGATGATGCAACAAAGTGTATACTAAACGCATATTCAAAAGTGTGTTTCCTGAACGCTCAAGGCATCTTGAACGTGTTTGTTTGCCTTCTGCAATACTTATTATAGTCTCACATCAAAGTTAACACTCAAAGAAAAATCTAATTAGCATTTTGCCTTAAGGTATATGTTTAAAGTAATAAGTTTCTCCTCAAGCTCAAATCAACAGACCGGTCACATTAGCTTTGTGCCTCACACATTCACAACATAAAGAATTTAGACAATGCTCATTTGACGAATATTCATATGAAGTATATTTCACCCCTTGACATATGTTTAGTGCTTTGTTGTTTATCTCATCTCCTGATAATATTAATCCTCATATCACTGTTTAAATTATCCTCTGACAGTATTTCCATGCAAATAGGTCTGCTATATTCCAATGATGATTTTGATTATAATTTCTTTTTTCACAACCTTCTGATGTGACTCGCAGTCACATTTTGTTGAAAATAATACTTTAAGTATGCTTGAATAACCACAGTTTATATTATTATATCTGAAAACCACATCAAGTTTATTGCTGCATATAAATTTCTTTATTTATGCTGCACACTAAACTGCGCTCGGCTGGTTAATATAGTGTCAAATCTTACCTTTTTGTTTTAACTGCTTAACTTATAAAATATATAAAAAATATTATAAAATATATAATATACTGTATCACAATAGCAACTTAAAATCTCATAATTTCAACTTTACTGTGAATTTATATATCAAAAGTCAGATTTTTATTTACATAATTAAAACTTAAAATGTTGTGATGCTGACTTTACAGGGAATTTCCTGCAGAATTTACAGGGACAAACTGTAAACTTACATTCCCAGGATTCCATGCACTGCATTTCAAATTTAGGTTGAATTTGATGTTTTGTTTTTGTTTTTTTTAAATAACTGTTTCATAATTTTTCTTATCAGTTATGTTTATTAGGGTCGCATGTATTACATGTAATGTTGTTAAATTAATGTTTAATGCATATTTCAGTTTAATAAGTCACCATGATGGTGTTTACTGTTTGTGTGAGAGACTCTGAGCACCTTCTACAGTATATATATGTTAATATTTAAAAGCTCCTTGTGATGGGCTGTGGCTCATCATGTGACTTGCCAATTACACCTGCATTTGGTGCTTATTAGCATATTTCAAAGGTACAGTACAAAACAGATTACAGTACTTTAACAGGTTGGTATATTAATATTATATCAGCTAATGAAATTACGGTATTTAACTGTAAATTAACTGTAAAAACTGTAAAAAAAAAAACCTGTAAAAAAAAACCTTAAAACCGTAAAACCTAAAATTGCTTTTAAGTATTTTTTACGGTCAAATTCCAGCAACCACAGCTGGCATTTTTTTACCGTAATTTTACAGATTTTTAAATTCTTTTACAGTGAAGTTTACATCTGATATTTGCAACAAATCTCATGTGTATGTATCTGCTATACTCTAATATCACAGACATGAACTAAAAGCCTCAAAAATTTAGTTTAAGCCCCCTAAAGGATGCCAGAGATTTGGTCAAACAAGCACTTAAAATTGTTGCAAGAAAAATCTGCTTTAGGTTAACTGAATTAGGCAAGGTGATGTAGCCATAACAGGATGTTTGGTCTAAGTAAGCTCCAGCAGGAGAAGGCCTTACGTTTTCCCTGCACGATTTCAAAGTGTCTAATGCATTCTGGTTCGCTCCGGTCCCAAACTTGGCTTTAAATTTCACAAGCGGAAAGCTTATGTTCCTGTTTTCCCTTAAATTCATCCTAGCTCTCATACGCTCCAAACCTAGAGTAACTCTTAGAGGAGAAAATGTGTTGTATGAGACACCAAATGGAAAATTGTAAATGATCTGACTCCACGTAAGTGGACTTATTTACTAAACACCAGTGCGGCTATTAACAAATTATTACCCTACGGATTTTCAGAAGATGGGCTTTGGCCATGAAAAGAAGCCATGTGCATTGCTTAAACTGAGATCATTGAAAGCTGTGCTCGTCTGGCCGTGGGTTTTATGGAGTACGCAGCCTCTCTCTGCTTTATTACTGCGGTGGCCACCAACAGAGCAAACTTTGCACACTTCCCACAAAGCAGCTTTTTTAGTGTTTTAAGGGCAAGTGTTGGGATTGTCGAGGGCAAGTGGAGGGGAGTCGTGAGATTTATCATTCAGGATCCGTGTGCGGGTGTATGCGTAAACTCGGACCAGCTTGTTTGAAATGGGCTTAACCTTTGCCCGCCACAGGCAGCGTGAGAGGGAAGATCATGTTTTGTTTTTCACAATCTCTGTAATGTCAGTGATTGAAATCTGAACCCCAGAGTTCAGAAGTAAAAAAAAACCCGGCCCAGTCTTTGAAGAAATTATGCATTTCTGCTTGACTCAAGGTGTTTTGAATTTCCTGTGTGTTTGGTTTCTCAGCTGCAATGTTAAACATAGATTCATCATTGTAAAATGGTTTATAATGAATTTTCGGAAATTGCTGCTCTGAAAAAAAAATGCGTAGAAGAATTCTCAATCAGAAATGAGGAGTTTTTATAATTCATTAAAAAGAAGCAGCAAGCGAATAACTAAATTAAGCATGGCATTTTGAAGTAGAAAATAGCATTTTAACATATTTTCTCATGGTTCTAAAATCTTTGATTTGTTTACGTCAAAAAAACACATATATGAACCACAACTATAGACACAGGTGGCCTTTGGCTAAAAAAATAAAAAATAAAATTATAATTTAGTCTCTAATTAATTGTGTTAACTGGCATAGAGATTTCTTTTTGTATTATCGTAATTTCACATGGATAAATTTGTAAAACTGATATTATGTTTCTCATATTCCTACATATTACTTAAAGTAATATATATATATATATATAAGTTTTATATAAGTTATATATAAGTTTGCAGTCTGTGAGTCTAGTTATAAGTTGTAGATGGGTAGTTGACAGATGTCAAGATGTGCTAGTAGTGACATACTCATAGTTTGAATAACAGTTTGAACAGTTAGTTTTGTATTTATTATGCATGCTTTTTACAAGCTTGTAGATCATTAATTTTAACACACACGTCATTTTTTTAAATCACAGAACCATTGAAAAGAACTACAAGACAAAGTGTTTAAAAATAAATGAGAACACAAGGAAATGAACATATAATCATGCAAATTGTAAACCAATTTAACTCAAATTTGTTGTTAGATTTTTATGGAGGGGCTCTATACTGCTCAGAAAACAATACATATATTTATACTGTAAATTATTGCTGAAAATGAGTTAAAATGTTCTGGGAGTGGAAAAAATATTGACGGTTAATAAAAAACTATATTCTGACAGTGCCATAGACCATTTTTGTGCAGCCCTGACTTGACAATAAAGGCTGAAAGTCTGTAAGACGAGAAGCCAGCACCTGTTGCTCTGTGCCTGAGCACTGGCCTGTGGCTGAAATCTTCCAGTTTGCCTTGTCAGACATTTGGAAATAAGGTAAAAGTGGTGAATTTTGCTGATGTAGTGTGAGATCAATCCACGTCAATCATTGAAAGCAAGTGTTTCTCCCCTAGTTTGACACATCTCAGCTTTCCAGTGAAGAGCAACAGCTAATTTGTCTTGACAGATGGCACTGTACACCATTGGAACATCTCAGCACTTTCAAACAACTCAAAAGAGCTATGCAGAGTTCATACAGACATCCAGCAGAATGAACATAATGTCAAAGCCCATGATATTTCAATATTAGAATTTGGGATGTTTTGGAGAATGTTTAAATTGTTTTTGACAATGAAGTCATTTGGGTTCAAAACATTTAATGTTGATTCGTTGGAGAAAACAGACTTCTGCTTTCAATTTACATTATTTGCTGTCAAGGAGACAATGTATATTACAGCTTGATCTCACAGCGATTTGTACATACTTTTTCTAAATCATACGAATTTTATAAGTTGCCAATTCATATGAATTTCTATGAATTACCTACACCACTAAACCTACCCATCACTGGGGTTTAGACAAATCGTGCAAAATCGTACAAGTGAGGTCGTACAAGTTTGTACGAATTAGCACCAATTTGCCACCTCGTATGAATGAATTGGTCGTAAGACTGTGTTGGATATTACATGTGATTTTTCTGTCAAGTTGAATTTCCATTGGAATTTTAAAAAAAGTTTTCTTTTTGTCTTTTAATCCACAAATTTAAGAAAAACCAAAAATTTCAATTTTTTTGATTTGTCACAAATTCATATAAATTTATTGAAATGTTATTATTCATTTTATTTTATTGACAATTTTATGTGAAGCTAAAAATGAAGCAATTTAATTTGGCTAATTGATAAAAGCTGTTTGAACATAGGAAGCAACGAAATGGGAAATTCCACTTGACGGTGACAGATTTCTCAAATAATATCTGGTTCAGCTGCTCATGTAAAATTACTTTGATCAACAGAAAATAGGCATCAATGTGCTTCATAGATCTACACTATTGATTATGTATTTATTATCATGACATTTTGATAATGTGAACTACATGTAAAATAATAAAGTTGATGAGTGTAGCTAAACGCTAAAACTGTTTTTTAAAAAAACTAATTTACTGTTAATTTACTGAACTAATTTTTCTAGGGGAAATTTAAATGGCAAAAACCAAAAACATTTTCCGTGAAGATTTCGCATTGAGTTCCATGATCATGCAAATTTTGGACTTCTGTTAGTCGTGTAAATTCCTCCAACAAATATCTGCTCGGTTTGAAAGTTGCTTCATACATCGCTACCCTACTGACTATAACAAATTGAGCATAATATTTAGCTAACTTAATTATGTCTTTACATAAGATGCAAACAATGCTATTTTGTAGTATAAATAGTTGGAGTTGTATGATATACCATCACAGTCTTACAACCAATTTGTACGTATTCGTACGAGGTGTCAAATTTATGCTAATTTGTACAAATTCATACGACCTCACTCATACGACATTGTAGGATTTGTCTAAAACCCCGTGACGGGTTCATTCGTACAAATTCATACAAATTGGCAACTCGTAAAATACGTACAATTTAGAAGAAATCATATGTATTCGTACAAGTGAGGTCGTATGAATTTGTACGAATCAGACACCTCGTAAAATATTTACAAATTGCCGTGAGATCAGGTTGGATAATTGACCATAATGTTCCCAAACAGTAAAAAAAAATATGCCACAGAGCAAAGAGAACAATTCTGAATTGGTACAGTATATGCTGCAGTTGTGTTATATCAATTCAGAATGACAAAAAATGTAATTACATTTATCCAAAATAAGTGATAAATAAATAAAGTGATAATAAATTGTAAGAAAGGACGTTGCAGTTCTATAGTGATTACCTTTTACATATTTGTACTTTGGAAAATGCAGATGTGTAAACTCATCGCATGTACAATTTTACAGGGCATGTCAGACAATGTTCAATTTAAGTAAAATATGAAAAAGTATTTTTCTAATTATACACATTGCCTTGGAAGAACTGTAGTGATTCACATACTCCCACTGACTGCCTGTGTGTGGCTGAGACGAGAGATGGTTTCAATTATAATGGCATAAAAATCGGTTTGAAAGGAGTTGTTTGGTCAGGGTTGGCATGAGGGTTGCCCACTGCTGTCATTCCCCAAAAGGATTTCCCACCCAGTCCACAGACATGCATTTAACCTGTCTCTAATTCTAAACACATTTACTTTTTGTGTAAATCATTGCTAAAGCTCAACATTTTACCTTATGAGGCCCTAATGAGTGAGATTTATCTCTTTTGATTACGACAACAATTGGAAAGACACAAACTGTAACGAAAAACTGTATTGGGGAAGCTTAGAAATCACACATTTCAAAATTACAAACAGACGTTTGGCTAATGGTGTCCCATTGTTTTGTGCCAAACATATAGTATCAGACTACTTTAAAAGGCTACTTTTTATACACATTCTATTTAAAACCAATGTAACTAAATATTGGCTATAACAGTATTCATTTTGCCACAAAATCAGGTATAAAATGGGGCATCCAAATTAAGAAATCCATTCAAGATGGCAAAAGTTAGAGAAATACATTTTGAAAAGTAGGCTGGTTGGCTGGTTTTAGCTGGTTTAGGCTGGAAGTAACTGATTTTAGCTGATCTCACAGCCTGGCTAGGCTGGTCTGGCTGCTTTTAGCTGGTCGTTCCAGCTGGTTTCCCAGCCTGACCAGCTAAATCCAACCTGGCCAGCTGGGACGTGACCAAAACCCCTCTAAATCCAGCCTGCTGACCGGCTTAAAACCAGCCAACAGGCTTAAGTTATTTATTTTTATTGATTTATTTTTATCAGCAGAGATAAAGTCACGAAATTTTATTTCAATTATAGTATAGTATCTGTAAGTATACAGGATTTTTTTTAAACTACATGCAGATAGGATAATAGCTTTTGTGCCATACTGTACGTGACAATTTGTCCACTGGCATGATAGCAGCAAATGAAAGCCAGGTATAATAACACTCAAGATTACAAGGCTAACAGATCTCACAGAGGTTCGAGCTGGCACTGATGTAGAGAATAAAGCAGTTTTTGTACTGTAATGCACCAACAGGGATTGAGCGCAATTAGAATTGTACAACTTTTATGAATAATCATTAAGCTGTAACCTACTTACACAAATACCTTTGTTTTCCACGTGGCCTCATGGGATATGAGAGTAGGCCTTCTTTTGTGAGCATGAGCTTTATTGATATGATGTCTCCTTTCAAAATCTGCCACATCATTGCATCGCAAATTTTTTGCTACTCAGAAAATAATAGTATTTTGAAGACATTATTGCATTAGAAACAATTAAACTATACTTCATTTTTACCGTTTACATTACAGCTCATACTGTTTTTTTGTTAGGAAGTAGCTGTAGGAAAAATCTAAGTGGTAGTAATGGTTGTCTAAACAGAAGTACAGATGAATTCTGCTTTTAAGAAACAAACTTTCCATGAGTCAATTATGAGGTAATTAAACACAGCCTCACATTCAGTGAGCTCATATGAGATTATTAAAACAATGTTTCTGCTTCAGGTAATATGGATTTCTTCTAATTGAGGGTGTGTGGGTGATATTTAAACATTACTTACTCACCCTAATGTTGTTTGAAACTAATTTTTCCATGTAGCTTTTTTCAAAGGAAAGCTACAAAAGGCCTAAAATCACCATTAAAGCTCCCCAAAATGTAGTCTATATGACTGCTTAACTATATTCAGAATATTTGTAATTGTAAGCCATACAATAGCTTTGAGTAAAATTAAAGTCATTGTTCATTGATATTTTTTTTATTTCTGTGGCAATGTGGTGCCCAATGTAGGGCGTCAACACCAAATGTCATTGGTTCCTCATAACCAAGCATGATACTGTATCAATCAATGACATTCTCCATTCTACGGAAGTCTACGGAAACCAGTAACTGTTTGGTTACACGTTTTTTTAAATATCTATTGTGTATAGCGTAATAAAGGAACTTATAGTTTTAGAACTACATGATGGCGAGTATGGTAAGGGTGAATTATTTTTAATGGTGTTTTCCTGTTTCCTGTCTTTATCAGTCATGGTTACAGTATATGTTCTCAAACATCAGACAACTCAATACTGAGGCAGATTATACTGTTATCATGACATTATTCTGTAACGAAACACCATCACACACATCAGTGGTTTTCTTAAACCGAAGCATGATGTCATATAGGGTCAACAAGGAGTCAAAGGAGCCTCAGTCTATATCCTGTACAGAAAATATGACAGCATGCGGGAAGGTAGGTTATGTCCCACTTTGATCATGTTTACTGCTCACTGACGTGATCCTCGTGCAGGGAAATCTGTTTAGCAGTCCTACGCCTACAATGAAATGCATTAATTAGAGACAAATCTGGAGTTTCCTTTGACAACGTGTTGCACTAAGGATTATGGTTAATTATTGTAATAACAAAAAATTATAAAAAAAAATATTACAGTAAAAAATAAATACAACTTAAAATTAGGGAATACATTAAATATTGTCATTCTGAATTAATAATCATAAGAATAATACACTAATAACAGCTATGTTGTTGTTGCTTAACATATACTCAACTAGTCTTTCTTGAAGTGTGACAAAAAAGATCATGCACAGATTCTTCGCGAAAAAGAAACACGAAACCACACTTAAACAAAAATACTTGCTCTATGGTGCTCAAAGAGCTCCTTTAAACATGACCTCAAAACTCATAGAGGAGAAATCAGACCATTTATAATTTGTGTAGAAATAAAATTTTCCAGCCGCAGAGCAACTGACTCATGATTTCCTTCTACCTGGGCTTCTATAATGATGGCATTGTCTGGCCAAAGTGGACCCATTGCAATTTAAACAAAATAATATATAGTGTGTGAGAGTTCATATATAATGTTTAAGAGCTGCTTACGATATACGAATATAAATTCAAAGACCCTTAAAATGTTTTGCCAATATAAGGTTACCTAATTAAGCACTGACTGAAAGTAGCAATAGCCAGTTGTGACATTGTCCCGGTTTTGTATCATGGCAGCATGCTGTAATAAGCACCACAGGACCTGTTGACCACTTCCAAATGCGCTACAACAAGTGGTATTTTCTTAACAGGAAATAAGCCTGGCCAGAAAATTGTAATAATTTAGATGAATAGTCATCTTCGCTGTCAATAGACCTCACACGAATATAATCACATCTTACAATCATCTATAATCAGCTTTTGTTGGAGTGTCTGTAACTCAATGCTAACCTGAGGTGAAAAACATATGTGCAGAAACTAGATGGGTAAATCTGAAAAAAAAAGAAAAAAAGTTTGTATGTCAAAATAAATAAATATATTTATATGACTTAGCAACTGACTATCCAACTACAACAACCAGACATCATAGCAGCGACATGCAACCCCAAGATGCTAACATGCTAGTAACCAACCAGCAAACACTCAAACATCTTATGGCGCTTTTCCACTGCGTGGTACGGTACGGCTCGGCTCGGCACGGCTCGGTACGGTACGGCTCAGTTCGGCTCGGTTTGCGCTTCCACTGCAGTTTAGTACCGCTTTAA
>JAUMHR010000082.1:12552494-12571130 GCA_032361145.1 Enteromius fasciolatus
ACACTGTTCAGAGCCGTCACGCTGAGGGCGTTCCCATAGCGTCTCGTCGACGCAGCTCGAGTTCCTGAAAAGGAACAGTTGTTTCAGGTGTTTTCTAGGGTATTGCTTATAGGTTGCTTTGGTGACTGTTGAGGCATGCTTGTTCTTATTGCTTGTTAGCATGTTGCTAGGTTGTTACTGTGTTGTTCTTGGTGCAGGGAAGTTCTGATGGTTTGGTAGATACAGAAAGTTGTTTCCAGGATGTGCATGTGGTATTTAAGTTTGTTTGTGGGGAACTGCTAATTGGTAGCTAAGGCACTGTGGGTGGTCGATGGTATGTTCATAGGTTGTTTTATTAGTGTATGCAGTGTTTCAGGTGGTTTCTAGGGTGTTGCTAGGTTTGGTGGTGTTTTGGATGGCTACTAGCATTTTTGAGGTAGGCCATGAGGGAATTGGGGAACTTGTAAATTATGTACGAGTTAGTATTTGTTTTTTTATATATGAATTGGCACGAGATTGTGTTGGTTAGTTCACAGTTATATTTTTTGGATGTTTACTGTTTTGTATATTATTGCTAGGCTTCTGCAGTTTTAAAGAAAGTTCAGTGTTTAATAACCCAAAATTTCATACAAAAGAGGCATTAATACATTGATACCTTGTTAAGCTGTATGCAGGTGGTAAGTGGTTAATATGTCTTATTCTTTTAGAATTGTAACTTAATTTGCTGTTGCTTTATTGGTTTATCAGTCGCAACAAGTCTCTACATTTGTGATTGTGCTGTAGAAAAGCTGCTTGGCTTCCTGTGACCCGGCCAACCACAATGAAAACCCTTCTAGCCATGGTGCGACATCTGTGACTTTGTAGTGATGGGGTGAGTGCAGGCATGTAAGTGAAGTGAAATGTGTTTGAGTATGTGTGAACATGTGGCAGAGAGGCAAACGTGGGCCACACACACTGCAGGTCCTGTGCACTATAGCGATCAGACAAGCCAGCTATTCTTGGACATACTTGATACTGCGAGCAGGAGCTGGTCTCCAGGCAGAACTCTGCAGATCCATATCAGCTCTGACCAAGCACCCATGCTGTAAATTCCTCACATTTGTCTTTTACTATTTTTTCATCACATTCCCGACACTGTTTATGAATTAATGCATAAAAATGCACCAATGCAAAGAATAAAGGTGCATATGATTGTAGTGAATGGGGCCAAGATTTACTTGAGAAGTACATTTTGAAAAATGCACTAAAATAAAAGCTTATTCTTTCTTTAAAACAAAATTAACAATATCTACCAATGAAGAAAAAAAAAAAAAAGAATAATAATATTGTAAAACTGGGATTTGTACCACTAGTATAAGAATAATATTGCTTCTCACTTCAATGCATCTTGATGTAAGAATGTTTAGATATGTAATTGTAGGAAACAACATAGAAATCATAGAATCATTTATGTTTGTTTGTGTGTATGTTTTTTTGTTTGTTTAGTGGCTTTTGTGGTTCATGTAGTAAAATTGGATTATCCTAATTGTACACAGAAAAGGTGAGTGAGTAAGGTGATTTGTTTTTTTTTTTACACAAAATTAAATCTTGGGAATACAATTCCCGATTATTGTAAATGCATTAAAAAGAACTAACAGTACTTTCTTTGATTTTACCTTTCAAAGTCATGTGGGTTTGGAACAGCATGAAGTTGAGTGTGAAATGATGACAGAATTTTCACTTTTGTTGAAATATTCTTTATATATTTGAAGACTATGTCATGGTGATGTTCTCTAAAATTCCCTGAGGTTGAAGTCTTTTGGCTCTTAGAGAAAAAGAACAGTACACTTCAAACATTTGGGGGAATCGTGAAGACAAAAAAAAAAAAAAAATACAGAGACGTTCAGAACAAAGCCATTTTCTTCTCTTGTTCTAAATGCATGCACATGTATTTAATATATTTGATTACATTAGCATTTCTCCTACACTTGTTGTTGTGGGCCAGAGCCCACCAGCTAGATCTTTACCCCTGGCGATTGTAACGTGCAAAGCAGAACTTGGAAAGTTGCTGGTATTCTTCTGCATGTTCAGAAGACCATATAACACTCACGCTCTCACTGAATCACACACATATACACACCAAGACCAAGTCATTGTAGGCGTACTCCCAATGCCAAGGCAATTTTTTTTCTTTGTTATAAGACCTGCTAAAAAACTCAATAACATGCAATTATTTTTCAACAAAAAAACTAAAGTTATATTAGCATTTTCCAATCAATAAACAGTTTACCGTTTTAACTAATGTTTTACCCTTAATACCTTATTTTCCAATATTTGGTGTCTGCATTTTTACACAAAGAATATTGAGTTAGCTTGGCAACATACCAACAGCAAACTCTATTGGCATCAATAGCAAGGCACATGTATCATAAAAAGTGCTATTGGAATGAGTTGCCGATGTAGAATTTTACATCAGTAAGTTATGAAGTTCAGTGTTGGTTCCAGGCTTAGAATGTAGCTCTCTGTGTAGGCAATAGACAGTAAAAACTGCTCACTGGGTTTGGAACGGAGCCATAGCCAGTTTTAGACCACGGTTGTCCAACTCTCATGTAGCCACGGACAATTAATCCTTTTAAAGCATCTATTTAAAATTCTCATTTGTCACCAGACTTCTCAAAGCTTAATTGCAACTGCCATAAAAAGCAGTTTTTCAACTGATATTCAGTTGCATTAAATTATGCAAAATTACAAGCACGTTGAACTTAAGATAAGTTGCTCAATAGTTTTTTTTTTCAAACCCAGGAGAATTTTGGAGGAAATGGCCTAAGTGATGTTTAATGTGTTTGAAAAACACATTATCTTGGCAAACGCGGTTTAAGCCCAGTCGCTATCCGCTGAGAAATCCTAACTGTTCTCACAGTTGCATATACAGTATTCACACTGCTAAAGTCTTTAACTAGCTGTCAAAATGATCGGAAATGATAGGGCAAAATCTGTTAAAATGCTTAATGATCACATTTTAATGTTTGTTGTCAGTGTAAAATATTATTTTACATCGTATTTTGGTCAGGGGCATACAAATTTACCTTGGAAGCAAAATTAGCATAACTGGAACTGGGTAAAAGACAGGAATCAAAAGGAAGGAAGGAAGGAATTTGACATAGTCCAGAGAATATGTTATCCTGAACATGATCCCTGCTCTCTTTGAGGTGAAAATATGTTTGAAACTCATAGACATTCACAAGGAGGAAATACTTTTCAGTGCACGTCTTCTTCGGCCGAACTAGTGTTGATGGATAGCTACGATTTAGCAATGCAAACTTTATGTGTTGCGCGACTAACGTGATGACTTAAATGTGTAAACACACCCGAGTGTCTTGTTGACACTAGCACACCAGGGTTGTGTTGAAATAAAGTTTCCTCGGGCTCACAGAGCAGGAGAATTAGCGTCATTTGTAAAAGAAAAATGGTAATTTTTTTGTCAAAATGGCACAAGTTAACAAATGTGCTTCTCGCCCTTCAGAGCTAAACACAAGACAATACACAGCTTCTTGGAATGCAGCAAGGCAAACTTTATATGTTGCGTGACTCGTAGGTGGCAAATACTTCTCAATGCATGTCTTCTCCAGCCGTGAAAACATCAAAAACTAGCATTGATGGATAGCTCTAATTTAGCAATTCTAACTTTGCGTGTTGTACAACATATTTTCATGACTTAAATGTTCAAAAAACTAGAGCACCTTCTTGACGTCCACATTAGTGATATGTTGAAATAAAATTTCATGTAGCATGGCCTCACTGAGGGAGTTACACAACATTAGCATTAGCATCATTTGTCGACATAAAAATGGAAAGTAAAACAACAATTTGTTTTAAAGATGGTGAGAGTTCATTTGTTCAAGTTTTAGCCTTTAGAGTTGAACACGGAAAAAGACAATACTGGATACGGGAATATGGCAGTGCAAACTATACATTACATGACTTGTTTATGCTCATGAGATAGGAAGTACTTTACAATGCATGTCTTCTTCAGCCATAAAAACATCTAAAACTAGCGTTGACAGATATCTACTATTTAGCGATGCTAACTTAACTATGTATTGTATGACGAACATGATGACTTAAACGTATACACAACCAGGAGTGTCACGCTTCAGAGTTCAATGCAATTTGCAAACTGAGTATATTGTTAGCATCTGCACTAACAATCAGCATTTGTCAATTCATAGTTAACCTTCAACATTAGTTTATCATGTTTTTGTCATGTTTTGTCGTTTATGTCATGTTTTGTTGTTTAGACAAGAAATACTTTTCAATTCATGTTTTCTTCATTCTCAAAGAGTCACGCAACGTGTATTGGTTTTGCCACATTCCCAGAAGCTGTGTATTGGGGGACACAATGTGCAGCAACGAAGCATAAACACACAAAAAAATAATTTTAATTTCCACTTTGCTAACTTTGTGTTGCGCAACTATCATGACAAACTGTGTAAACCAACTTGTGTCTTTTTGTTTTTGTCTGAAGTAGGGAACTAGTACACTAGCGAAGTGCTGAATTAAAGTTAGCCTCACTGGGGGCCGGTACACATTACCATTAGCACTATTTGTCGACATACAGTAAGCTAGAAAGTAAAACTTCACCAGTTGTCTTCAAAACGGCAAGAGTTGATACATATTTACTCCTTCAGAGTTAAAGGCAATCACAGCTTCCAACAAACATTAGTTTTCATGCATGTCTTCTTTAGACATGAAAAAATCCATCCCAGTCTCATAGCAATTCGTACATATTTTACAAGGTGGCAAATTCGTTTAGACACATTAGTGAGATTGTATGAGTTTGTACGAATTATCACAAATTTTCCACCTCGTAAGAATAAATACGAATCAGTCGTGAGACTGTGTTGGAATATCTCAAACTAAAACTGATGGATTTAGCAAACTATTGACTAATGTGTAAACAAACATTAGTATATAGTTGACATCTACACTAGCACACTACCGATATGCTGAAGTAAAATGTCCGCAACAGTGGTGATTACACATTATTAGCATTAGCATCAGTTGTCAACGCAAAAAAACAATTTTTTTCAATGTCGACCCCTAATTTGTTTCTTAACACAAAAGCGCTTAATCCATCTTTCTTGAATGCAGCATGGTAAATTTTACATGTTGCAAAAATCGTAGATGCTCTTAAGATGAGGAATAATTCTCAAAACATCTTTTCTTTAGTTGTGAAAATGTCTGAAACTAGCGTTGATGGATAACTACAATTTAGCGATACCAACTTTGCATTACATGACTATGTGTAAACAAACTGGGGTGTTTTCAAACACTACTGTTGTCCACACTAGTGCATTAGCACATTAGCAATTCACATAACTTCACATATCGTTCTACTTGTAGACTCTCACAAGACAGGAAATATTTTTCAATGCACGTGTTCTTCAGCCACGAGAAACATCTTAAACTAACGGTGATGGATAACTACGCTTTAGCAATACTAACTTTACGTGTTGCATGACTAGCCTGTGTAAACAAACCGGAGTGTCTTGTTGACATCCACACTAGCGAAGTGCTGAAATAAAATTTCCACGGCCTTGCGAAGGGGGTTACACAACATTAGCATCATTTGTCGACAATAAAAATGGAAAGTAAAACTCAACCATTTGTCTTCAAGATGGCGAGAGTTAATTCATGTGCGTTTCGGCCTTAAACGTGGAAAAGACAATATACAGCTGCCGGGAATGCTGGGAAGCTACGAGATGAATATATATCCGCACTCCCAGAATCGTTCGGCGCTTGAGAACCGTTTGATCTTTCAATGAACAAGCAGGCCCCCAAAAAAAAAGATCCCAAAGCCCAACGTCATTAAATCTTTGGCGGTTTATTTGTCTAAGCGCTGGAGCTCGAGGAGCACTGGGGTTGTAGGGGTGGTCTACAGCCCATTTGTTCCTGCTCAGCATTACCGGTGCTGGAATCCATTTCTAGTCTAGAGCGGTGGACGAGGGGGGTTGGAGGGGCCCTCTGAAGGCTTTGGAGGCAATGGATTGGGACCCCTCTGAGTTACTGAGAAGGAACATTTGGATGCAGCTGTTTTTCAGTGGTCTAAATGGAGACGTTGTGCTGCCGCCCGTGTCTCGGTCTTTCACTTCGCTGGAGAGCCGTGTTTCAATAACACAAGTGATATCCCTGCAAGCTGCCTGAGCCCTAGACTGGAATTCGTCTTACACTTGAGCACAAGTCAATCTGAAGTGTCAAAACCGGTCTTAATTTAAGACCCAAGAGCCCTCTGCTAATGATTCAGCTATGCTTACCACTCAATTATCTTCCTGATGATTTTTCAACGCCTAAATATCCCGTGAGAAAAGCTCAGAGAATAATTTTTTTTCCAAGCATTCACTTTTAGTAGATTTTCTTTTCCTCAACGCTCTCCAATATCAGCACAAACAATAACTATAACAACATAATACAGCTGTGT
Organism: Enteromius fasciolatus; assembly: GCA_032361145.1. Lineage (NCBI taxonomy): Eukaryota > Metazoa > Chordata > Actinopteri > Cypriniformes > Cyprinidae > Enteromius > Enteromius fasciolatus. Next base: position 12,558,931 of record JAUMHR010000082.1, read on the forward strand.
TGTTTTGAAATAAATCTTTAAATAAATGAATAACAAGTGCCAGATAATTAGAACTATTTGTAGAATTATTCTCTTAAAATAAATCGCATCAACACTTATACAACAGTATCAGTATACAACACTTAAATATCCCATGTGAAAAGCTGAATTATTTTCCAATCTTTCACTTTTTATTTATTTATTACTATTTTTACCCCATTGACAAGTTTCCCTCTTATAATCTCTGCATTTGCGTTTCATTACATAGTTGCACTTTTATTTTATTTTATTCTTTGCTTTACAACCAATTTTTCATGGTCAGGTCAACCCCTTCTTCTAAGGAACTGGTCAATGAAGAAAAGCACTGCCAAGGGGAAATTGTTGGGAATGTGAGTCCATATGAATTCAAATAGCCTTGAAATAGTTTTAGACAGCTTTGACCTCAGCAAATATGATGAAAACAAATTCCTTCTGTAGAGACAATGTGGAACAGGGATAGATGAAGTTCCAAAATACTACTACAAAATCATTGACAAGCTGTACTGAACAGCCAATAATCTGAAACACTGAATCAAAATTCATTCATTTCCAATGAAGAACCTCCAGCAGGGCATTCAACTACTCTAATAAGCTATGAGCTAAATTATGGAGACGTTTTGAAGGTTATGTTTTGAATTTTTCTGAAGCTTGTGAGCCAAAAGCGTCTGAAGAGAAAATCTGAAAATACTTTTAAACAGCTGAAATATGACCAAGACTGTAGGGAATATGTTACAAATAATTATACTCCCAAAAGCCTACTGGACAACATTATCAGTGACATTTTGAATTAGGAGGGTGTACATTCTCTGACAAATTATGACATTCAGCTGCTTTATGTGATTAATTACATTTGATTCTTTATCTCTGTGGTTACTTCCCAAGATATCTCCAACTAGATGTCTTCTAATGTTCAGGAATGTTCTGTCCTGTGAAATGAGATAACCTCTGTTAAACTCTAAACAAATATCAGTCTCAATTGTATGTGGCAGCACCAGTGTGTTTATTATCAGGGTCACATGATTTTCTTTAATGTGTTTGAGTAGCTAACTTTTTTGCTTTTACTTTACTGCATTACAAAACATAATGTTTTGCTTTTGTGTCCTATGCAAATCATTCTTTTTTATGATTCTTTTTGATTCACCAATTGAACTGGTTCACACTGAACGTAAAAAAAATCTAAATGTTAATTTACAAAATGCAATAAAAACTAGTAGTTTTGAGGAAAACAGTAATATTTGCAAGATAAAAACCCAAACAAAATGTAAGCTAGAAATTCATGAAAACATTATCCTAGAGTTTTGTACTGCTATTTGAGCAAATTAGAGTGCAAAAAATATATATTCATGATACTCTCCCATTGCTCTTCAAGTTAACCCAACTATGACGACTTCTGCTGCTGAGAAACCCGAAAATGTGAAAAGGATCCATTGTGAATTGTTAGTCTACATCCAGTATGACTAAAGGCTCAACGGTTTACGCTCTGTACAAATGCTTGACAGCTGATGTCTAGTTAATGATTTATAACAATTTATAATAGGGTCAAGCTTCAGAAAGATCTTCAGAAGCCTGCTTTAAACTAAAATGTAAAAAAATAAATACTAAGTACTTTGTGCATTTGATACCAAATTGCATACAAATACGACATTAAAAAGCACTTTGTACTTTTACTGTAAAAACCTTTCATCAAAGCATCTGTACTGTAACTCAAGTTTATGATTTGTATATTTCTTCTACCAAAGCTAGTAATTCCCTTCAGAACCAAGGGATGGTAATAAATATCCTTGATTTTCTAAAACCAAGAGGAATTTTTATTGGAGCTATCAGTTTCACTGTATGGGACCATATACTTTTTTTGTCCAAGGGGACATAAAGAGTATTTCAGAAGACCATGAAAGCCCTTTGTCAACAGCAGATAGTTTTCCTATGAGACGAGGGTGAGTAAAATAATGACATAATAATGACATAATTTCCATTTTTAGGTGAACTACTTCTTTAAGGCACTGTGTTATTGTGATTCCATCATATCCCACAGTCCTCCAGCTCCCCCTCTCTCTCACTTATCTTTCTACCTCAGGTTTCCTCTTTCTCTATCCCTCGCTCCTGCTCTACGATCACATGTGGAGCTGATTAATGAAATTAATACAGTGCGGCTCTCTGGTTTGGAGATTTCTGGCAAGGCCGCTCTCTGTTTGTTTCCAGACGTCGATCCCCTAGTGCCCACTTTAAATTGAAGTTCTGCATGTTATAGAGCAGAATTCAATGTGCTGGTGAAATATATCTCAGTAAATTTGACTGGAGCCCCGAGCTCGATTCAGGCACCAGAGAGCCAGACGCAGTTAAAACAAGTGACCTTTCAGTGTCAATGACATTTGTTGGTTATTTGTTAGTTAGCGGATGTTTTTTTTATCCAAAGGGAATTTCAGTACACTTGTTACATGGACAGTCTGCCCGGAGCTAGCTGGGGTTAACGGCCTTGCTCAAGGGAACAACGGTGCAGACACAATTCGGAAGCTAGTGTTATTGACGAGTTAAACAGGGCTCTGTCTCTGCTTTAAAGGAACTCCAAAAATCAGAAATTGTGTCATTATTCACTCTCACTCACATGTCGTCCAATTGTAGCCAAATATGTTTCATGCATTCATGTTTCATATACAGTAATAAACTGCATGTAATTCTGCATATTATTTAAGTAAACATACATCTGTACTTTTATTCAGCAAGGATGCAGTCAAAGAATCAAAAAATCAGAGGGGAAAAAATGCATCTTGGTTCCCAAATCGTTTTTTTTTTTTATTATTATTGTAATAACAATAAAGGTACAATATTATATTTTTACTGTATTTTTACTGTATCAACAAATGCAGCCTTGGTAAGAGATTTATTTTTACAAACTTTAAAATATCTTACTCCTTAAAATTTTTACTAATTAACTTTTAATTTATGTACAATAGTAGAAAAAACGCTAAATTTACCATAATGCTCCAATTTTCTCCATAAAGTACATAACAGCAGTATTATTTAATATAGGTATGGCAATCATTTTGTGTTGTGTTTTCAAATATAAATGTTAAGTTTGCTATTTTTTTTTCCAACACTGAACACTAGGAAATAAATATGCATAATAAGTCAGAATTAATAACAGTCGTTTATGTTTTGCTGCAAAATTTGCATTGGACTGAGTAGCAGTTCCCTTAATTTACCTTCCCGTCATTCAATAAAAGCTTTTAAAATTGGAATATTGCAGAACCCCAAAACTTCAGTTGTCATTTTTGTTTGTTTGCATTGAAGTATTATAACATAAGAAATCACTGTTACCCAACAGTCTAACTAAAATAAAAGTAAGACCCACTTCAGAGTATTGATTCCTCACAAAATCCTTGCTGTGTGCGCCTTTATTTGGAAGAGAAGGCATAAACACGACAAAGCAGCTTAATAAAACATTTACATCATTAAAAGAAAAGCCATCTAAATAAATGTGAAGTGCATTTCAGAAAGATAGCAGGAAGAACTGGACCGTTGTCACAGAATTTGAACCTAATTATCCTAAGCCTCTACCCCCTCTAAATATTAGGATCTGAGCAATCAATCACAAAACGCTTATTAGCCTAGAGCCCATCCTGCCTTTATTCTTTTGCAATTGCGTGGAATTTCTGCTGGAAGAGTTTGCCGCAACATTCGCGTCCCGGGCAGAATTGTTTGCAGTAAGTTTCCCACACCACAAAATGCTGCAAGATGTTGGAAATGTCATCACCTTTTCAAGTTCCTCTCCCACAACCTACTTTTTCAAGCAGCCTCCCATGTGTAACTAATTAGCTTCAAAACTTGGGCTAATTTAATTTTACCCAATTGGTGTCCGAAGCTTCTTTTTTTTCCACCGTGCTATAAAGTTGCCATGTTCTGGGTGGATCTCCAAAGCCTCATTGCGAACTGTGCATACGCTTCTGCTGTAGGAGAAGGAAAAAGGGCTTTTTTGGCTTCTATAACCAACTGTTTTTTTAAGTCTTGGTAGAGGAAACATGCAAACATCTGAGCTTTAACCAGATCAGAGGAAACAGTTATTCGAGAAAAGAGCTTTCGAGGGCCTCAGGTAAGGCTTTTTCTATACTTCCATTAGTGCTGATCTTGCACTAACACCTTATTCCTCTTTATCTGTCAGAACCGCCAGATGTTGGATGCCACTGCGCAGCATGAACGGGGAGCTCGCTTTGCGTCTGTTCAGCAACATGTTTGACAGGGTGAATACAACCCTGCCAAGTGTCCTGAAACTGCCTAGTAATTGGTAAAGCTCCAACACGGTATGAAGCCTTCAATTCATTCATCATCTCGTACTTCCCTGTTTAACTGTTTCAAAACTAAAACAGCCCCTTTAGACCAAAAACATGTGTTGCTTACTAAAAAGTGATTTTGATGTTAAATGTTGGTCAACATTCAAGGAAGGTTTTGGCATTTTGTTTAGTAATCAAACCCAGTTGAGAGGCTAGACCTAAAAGACCTAAATAGCAAGAATGAAATGAAGCAAGAATCCATTCAAATCTATTTTGAAACAAATCTCCAAGTTATAAGCTTTAAGCTATGCAGCTTTTACATTCATGTTTATATCATATGTTTTTGAAAACTATTCTTCTAATAGTTTAAATTTAGTGACTCTAAAAATTTTGTGTGGTGTAACATGCAAGTAAAGAGTAGTAGCATTTTCCTTAGGCCTTACAGTACATACTGTAACTACAAAAAATAGATAGATAATTAACATTTACATTCACCCATTTAGCAGATGCTTTTATCCAAAGTGACAAATAAGGACATTGGAAACATTCAAAACCAACAAATTAATTCATTATTTTAAAATAAAATCCACCACATGACTTTTTTAAGTAATACATTTGTTGATTTGTCCAATATAAATAATATATATATATATATATATATATATATATATATAAAACTTTATGACAAGTCATAGTTATAAAATGTCATGTGGTGCGATTTCCAAAATTCTAAAGATTTGTTATTTTTCTGCTTCTAATAAATAATAATAAAAGATTTTTGTGTGGCTTGTCCTCTTTATTATAATGTCAGGACGGTTGTACCACCCTGACATTTTTTATTTTATGCTTTTATATAAATATTATTTTGAAAAATAATGGGGAATGGGTTTTAAATTTATAATTCTTTACATCACTCTATTTATTAATTTTTATATTTATTAATTGATTTATTTTACATTATTTAGGCCGGTTTAGCCTGAAAAATATGTATATAATATAGTTTTGCTCAGTTACAGTGTCTGATGGAAAACATACTGGGTACCAGCATTTAAAACAACATATCTCTCCTGAAATTACTACAACCAGTTGCTTTAATGTAGTTAAGCTGGCAGGTGCACAAAACCCCTTTGACCAGCAACACAAACTGGTAGCTAGAGAACCGTTGGGTTTTACAGACGACTAATTGGAACACACATCATAATTGTGATCGCTTACACCCATCAATCATAAATGGACCCACCAAATTTAGAAGGTCTGGCAACATGATGATTTATCGTGAAATCAAGCGAACACGATGAAACCATTTCTCAAAGCCTGCAGATGTTGTCATTGTTTAAGTCTTTGGCCTTTGGCTAAAGTTAAAGCGAGGACTAGGTCTCGGCTTTCAAAGGCTTCAATTATTATCCCGTTTATCTGGATGTTTATCCCCGAATGTAGCTGTTTTCACGAGTTTTCACGAAGGTGGCTTGGCTTCCCCTGAGCTCTGGCTCTGGTCGTGCTCAACATGTGTCTCCCACATTGACCAGCGGCCATTGCTTTCTGGTGTCCCGTTAGCAATTAGCTCATCTCAACAAGACGTGCTGGCAAGAGTTGAGAGGAAATGGCTGATACGCGGCTCGAGCACATCACATCCGCGTGAAGACGAGAAGAAAAGCAGCAAAACAACATAATTATCAAAAGATGTCCAATGAGTCTTCTTTGGGGCCGTTGGCATGTGTTCCTCGCCTGTGGTGAGTTCACTTCAGCTCAAGGAAAGCAGGTTTGAAATGAAAGCATGCAGAGCCGTCGCTGGGTTCGTAACTCAGAAGCCAAAGAGATGGGGAGTGGAGGACGGGATTGATTACAGCATTGCGTCAGATAGACTTACCGATAATCTGATGGTCTATCTGCACTCATACGTCTTCATCTATCATCCTACCTCAGGGCCGTCAGCACAGGCTCACAGATATAGCCCCTGTGCGATGTGCGGGGGCCCCGGGGGGCCGCGTCTACGCATATGTGCTCCTTAGGCTGTTTACACAAGGGTCAGACATTCATCAATCCATCAGCCACGCCATCCACTCCCCTTTAAGATGAATTGTCTCTGGACGCTCATCAAAAACTCATTAATGGTGGAAAACCTTTAGAGCAGATCACCAATAAAGCACTGACCCCATATGGAAAACAGAACGAATTAAGCTTAAACACACCCTTGACTATGGTATATTTTTATATAATATATATATATAATTATAATTTAAAAGAATATATTTAAGTGCTATACTTACTATACTTATTAATTTGCGTGTTATGATTAATCGAATAAAAATAAATTAATTAATTATAAAATCTCATTTGGTTTGCTAAAACTGCACTTTAATGTGATTTCTATTGAAACTTGTGTAATTAAATATATTTGTAATGATGAAGTTGAAATTTGGTACATTTAAAATGTATTAACACTACAGTTAAAATTATAATCAATTACTTTACATGTGATTTAGTTTGTCAACGTTAATATAAATGTGCTCAAAAGTTTTAATTATTTTTTTGTTGTTGTTGTTTTGGTTCTGGTTTTATTAAAGATTGCTGGGATTTTGGACGCAAATAAATATTTTTAAAAACTGGTATAAAATAAGATCATTAGTAACAACAGATAGGAAGTGATAGGAAGAAATTTGACTAATATGACATCACTAATAAGATGTAAAAAAAAAGAAAAAAACTATGGAAAAGAGCAGCATGAACATTCTTCAAAATGTAATTTTGTGATTTTATTTTTAGGGATAGCAGTATTACTAATTACTAATTTAGTATTTTAATGAGAAAGTGTTTAAGAAAATTGTACATAAAAGGTATTAATTTATAACGCAACAATTTAAAACAAGTATGCACATTAAAATTGTAATATATATATATATATATATATATATATAAGGCTTTGTTGTGCTTTAAAGCTAAATGTTTATACATTTTATTTATTAAAAGTACACTTTTAGTTAAAAATTGTTATTTTGAGATTGTTTTGAATGAAAATTGTTTTAAAATTCACATAAAATTTAACTGTAATTTATGTAGTAAAACAAATCTGAAAAGTATCGGGAGGAATCATTAATAACAAACCATATTTGACTTTGATTATTTGAATCTAAAATTATGTCCTTCAAAATTAGTTCGGCCCCCAAAAAAACATACTGATTTGCTAAAAAAATCCTTCTCCCCAGGCCATTCTAGATGAAGATCTGTTTGATAATCCTTTGGAGAAATGTAGTTGCATTTTTGGGTAAGCTACTGAGCTGAGCTCTTGGAGCGCTGATATTTACTATCACTACACTGATATTTTCTGGTAAAACAAGCTTTTATTTTTCTTAAAAAGAAGCAGCAAACTCTGAAATATCAGGTATTATGTAGAGGTTTCACTTTTTGAACAGAATCTGTTTTCAGGATTGACTCAAAGCCTATTCACATCTCTGTAGTTAGATCAGTTTGCTCAGTAATTTATCTTTGACCTTCATTATGTATATTTTAATTTTTTAAATAAAATACAAATAATTAAAAAAAACACTGTTTTTTCTTACATCTCCTCACATTATTTCTACCTGCCTTACTTGTCAGTGTCACTAATGGGCCATAAGGGGAGGGGTCTTTGTCTCTTCAGGTGATAATCACTGAATATTAATGACCATTATCACTCCCCCGCATACAAGCTTTCAGCCTCAAAACATGTCTATTAAAATTTAAAACACTATATTGTTCTCTCAGTGGAATGATTTTCAAGTCATTGTGACGTAAATATTCTAGCCTAATACACTGGTTACTCTCAGTACTGTGCAGGACTATTAAGTATGAGTTTAATGGCCTTATTTCAGCTAGTTTTATTTTCACCAACCTACTAACCACGCATAATATTTTTTTCCTAAAAAATGCAAAAATGTAAATTCATTTTGGTCACATATTATTGTTGAACAGTTTTTGATGATTACAAGAAAAATACACGTTGTTCAATAATATGTTATAAGTAGCTGAAAAAAGCACAAATATCAGAGCATGACCAAACATCTCAAGGGCCCCACAATCACCTCAGACCCCAGAGGGTTAAATTGCTGACAATTTGCATAAAAAACAATCATTTTGGGGACTGCAGTCCTTCTGTAGCTATTTGTGTTTGCGCTGCACACAAATTTATATTTTACTGAACTTATTTTGTACAACAAAATCCAAAAGTCACTTTGAATCATGTTTACCCATGATTCAAACCCATTCGAAAATCCAGAGGGAAGCAACAGTGAATTTCCCAGTTCGGCCTACTAATTCACGTCAGCTCTATTATACACAGCAGACTAAATAATAAAGAAAATAATCTGTCAGTCTGGGAAACATGTTAAGTGTTTTGGGGGAAAATTATAAGACACAGCAGAAATGTTGATTCCAGGAAAGCGAGGTGCCGACAAATGGCTGTTCTCAATACTTTCTAAGCGATTCTAATGATTAATGGAAAACATGAGGTTATTACTGTGGAAGTAATGAAGTTCAGCGCTTGAGATCATGATTATGGCTTAATTTCCCATGCAGCTGCGCGCTAGTACAGTTTACACGTTAGCGAGCCAAAATAAAAGTTCATCAGCAGAGCACGAGATCAGACGCCATTGGTTTAACATCAGTCCGAGAAATTACCAAACCAATTACTTCAATGTGATCTCAGGTCACAGATGTGAATAGATTAAACTAGGACCCAGAACAGCTGCAAGAAATGATCTTTTTGGAATTTTTGTAAATATACTTTAACTTTGTTGAGGCAAATTGTTTGTTGTTGTTTCATTTTTCAGAGAAGCTTTATACGAAGCTGCCCAAAGGCACATTATGAAATTGCTAATATTTATGGTGCTATAAATATTTGCCATTTGTATTTTTTTTCCAAAAAGGCAACTGGTATAAAATCAGATCAATAGTAACAAATATAGTCGGGATGGTTTCAATTTAATTTTTGAAATAAGTGTAAATAAATTAAACAATTAATTGTTTAAGAAAAAAATGCACATTCTTCAAAGCATGCCCGTTAATGATAAAAAAAAAAATGTTATTCAAAAAATTTAAAGATTAAATGATGAAAAAATATTTAAAAATGATCATTACAATTGAATAAAAATATATATGATGTATAATTTTAAAAATGAATGAAAAAACAAAAATTATCAAATGTAAATAAATCTAAATAAATGTTAAGTTTCATGAGGATGTAGTGATTTGACTCACAAATATGTTTATTTAATTTAATTTTATTTAAATGTTAATTTAAATGTTGCTGTTCATTTAAAATTATTATTATGATTAAAAGTATTGACGCGTAAACCCACTTTTTAGTCTATTTATTTTTCTTCATGATGTCATTTAAAGGCATTAACAGATTAGGAAGGTAAAGCACAGTTGTGATTGGTGTGTGAAGCGCTGTGTTTGTACAGGCTTCAGCACAGAGCGCTGGTATGGCAAGCAGTGGTGAGCTTTGATCTGCATCACACACAGACAGCACCTGTTCTCTCTCTGATCGGGCAGCATCCCACCCTCAGTGACCCGTCAGGACCGATAACACAGCAGCTGCTCGGCTGACCCGCGGACCTGACACAAATCTCCCCCAAAAGAACAGGGAACAGTCTACTGGAGTTTTACACCACAGTAAAATAGTAAAATTATGCATTTTAGTCTGTTCCTCACACAGCTCTCACACAAGACTTTAAATACAGTTTGGATTACTTTTATGATATATTTCTAATCCTTTTATTTTGACATCTTCAGTCACAATCAGATTAAAAATAAATGCATATATATTGCAGGCTTAAAATGACATAAAAATTGTAATTTCTCATTAATCAACAATACAATCAAAACTGAAAGAACATATGTAGTTTTCATATTTTTAAATTACATTTTCAATTGTATTTTTCACTTTATTCATTTTAATTATATACATTAATTTTATACATGTTTCAAATAAATCAAATTCAACTTAACACGAAATAAATCTAATTAAAACAAAATAAAGTCATTCTCTGAAAATTATAAAATAATGTAACAATTAAAAACTGTAAAACAGACCAAAATATTAATTTTAGTTATAGGCATAATCATATATATGTTTTAAAATATTTTTTTAATAATGTTTATTTTTTACCTTAATTTTTACAAATTTTAAATGATGGTTAAAATGAAGTAATTATAACATTCAGAACTTCAAAACCAATTGATGAAACTGCTTTTATAAAAAAAAAAAAAAAAAATCTATGATAAAACTGAATTCACGAGTTCACGCTTTTCTCATAATAAATAGTAAGCAAGTTTCCCCCCGTGAAGGAAGGTATGAGAACGGGTGGAGAAAGGGCGGAGCAGGGATGCACAAAAGACGAGATGTGGAAAGGAAGGAGATGGGTTTATTTATTGTGGGTAAGATGAATCTGATTGGACGGATGAAATGAGGAGATTGATACTGTAAGTTAATGCGGCACCAGCTGCGGTTGATGACGCTTCTCCCAAAATTAGTTTGCAACATCACTTAAATTAATATTAACTAATTGATAACTCTAAGACAATAATTTAACAATTAGAATTAACAGAATTAAAATTATGTTGTACCTTGTTAGTTTTAATTATACACATTATTTTTACACGTTCGTGCAAATATGTAATATTATTTAAACATTTTAAATATAATTAACTGTTAAAATTAATACAATTAATTTGTAAAAATATATTTAAAAGAAATTTACATTTCAAATTTTTTTATTATTATTATTATATAATATAACTAAACTCAAATCAACATTTTAGCACACAATTAAATTAAATTCCATGTGATTTTCTTCTTTTAAGCACCTTTGGACAAAAACATCTGCTATCATTTTTTATTTATTTATTTGTTTTTTGCTATCAAATGCCAAAATTTGGTTTAGATTATGGCAAGGTTCATAAATTGTGGAGTGACCGAAGCCTAGAGAGCAAGAATCTGATGTGAGATTGAGTAACTCATCTGACGAAACCCAAATACAGACTCACTGAACTCCCGTTTCATTCATTATACACTCTCTTTCCTGACTCAAATCAATCGCACAAAACCAAAGAAAATCAGAATAAAGCCTGTCTTCTTGCCAAGGGTGTTGAAGAACAGCCCAAAATCAAGTCAAGCATTAGTCTGTGGTGAAGTTAATTGGCTTTTTAGAGTATTTCCCAGCAATCTTTCCCTCGGCGTCGTCGACCAAATTAACCTGCTGGCTTTCTTGTGTTCACGAGATCAGCCTATTTACAGCCCGGGACATTGTGCTGTTGTTATTTGTCCATGTATGGTGGGTTAGAAGCAGCCGGTGGAGCAGGAAAAATGTGCTTTCGGTGCCTGAGGAGCGTTTCCATGTCTTCTGGGAGTTGTAGGTGTAATTGCCGCTCCATTATTTTCAGTTCATAGCTCAAACCAACACGACTGAAACATCTCGACTATTAAAGGCTACATTTAACTTCATAAACAGCTTATCGGGGTTTCCCGGTACGAGAAGTGCTCTCAAATCTGCATCCTGACAACATTAAACCTGAGAATGTGAAGATAAAAAACAATAAAACACGGGGAAAAAATGTCATAAAATAAAATATTGTACTCAAATTTTTATTTATTTGCTTGTTTCCTAAAAAATATATTTTAATGCTTACATTACACTGAATATCACTAAATAAATAAATAAAATGGTAAATATATGTGAAGATTATAAATATATATTTTATACATCATAGGAATACATTTGAATGCTAACAGCATTAAGCATGAGCATATTAAACATTTTTATAAAATTATTAAACATAAATAGTTTATTAATTTGTTTGTTTTTGTGCTTTATTCACATACGCTTTACATCGAAACTACGCTAGTTTATATATATATATATATATATATATATATATATA
>JAUMHR010000082.1:12571230-12583766 GCA_032361145.1 Enteromius fasciolatus
AATGCTGATTTAAATTACACTAAATATAAAATTTTAATTTAAAAAGTAAATAGTTATGTATGTATATAATTGTATAAAACTGTATATTCATGTATAACAATTATATTAATTATTCATATTTTCATTTTTTTTTAATCTTTCGGTTTATTTTCTTAAATACACATCTATACATATATTGTTTTCTTATTATAGTTTTTGTGTTATTTTAAATGTGCATCTCAATGCTGTAAACAAAAACATTAACATATAAAACAACAAAGATTCAGCTAAAAATAAATATATTAAAATTACATTATATAAATTAAACAATGAGTAAATAAACAAAAAACTAAAAACATTAAAAACAAATAAACAAGCAAATAAATAGATAAATACATTTTACATAACAATTGCAAATAAATGGCAAAAACATTGCTGTATAATATTTTGTAAACTATTTTTGTATGTGTAATCGCTGCCTCTTTATTTTGTGAGTTCATAGCTCAGAGCAGCCCGACTGAAACATCTCAAAGACCGTTAAAAGCTACATTTAACACTGTAAAGAGCTTATCAGTGTTTCCGGCTCTAAGAAGTGCTCAGCGATTTACCTGGCGCTGCTCATTAAGCTGGATCTGTGAGAGCAGACGAGGCTGGTTCTACTGAGAGGGCGAGAGTTCAGGAATGCCAGGCCTGGCCTCGACAGCTGAGAGAGAGAAACGCCCTTCACCCCAACCGTCCAGCTTTGTCTTTGCTCTGTCGCTCGCAAAGCTCTTTCACTGCCCTCCTGCGTCTGCCAGTTCTTCAATCAGCGCCTCAGCAGTTCTCTTTAAACAATTACTCGCGTCCAGTGGCCATTAGAAGGGCCATCTATCAATGAGGAAGTGGTGTACAGGACCTCACTGACACACCCGAGGGACTCAAAGCCCTTCCTGCCTCTGACCCCGACCCTCGGCGCGCCGCAGGTCATGGTATTCTCATAAGGGTCCTGTTTAGATGTTTGGTTTGCTTGTGTGAAATGAGCCCAATCAGGGGCCAAACAGAATACTTTTTTTTTATAATAAAACACTATTTGCATCTATGTATGTATGCATGTATTTATTGGTTACCTTTTTAATAAAATAAGGGTGTGGGTTTATGTGGTTTATAAGGACACAAATTTGTATACTGACATGGGTATGACATAGGTATTACAATATGAAGTTGATTTATGAGGACATTTTCTGTGTCCCGTACATCAAAAAACTTAAAAACCATACTTAATGTTGTTTTTTTTGAAAATCTAAAAGTGCCTGTAGTTTCCTGTAAGGGGTAGGTTTAGGTGTAGGGTCAGTGTAGGGCAATACCTCATACAGTCTGTACAGTAGAAACACCATTACACCTAGAGAGTCCCCATAAATCACAAAAACCAACGTGTGTGTGTGTGTGTGTAAATATATAAATAAATAAATGAGCTATTTATATACACACACACACACAAATTACATATTGAATATATATACATATATTATTAAAATATGTATATACAATGAGTATCAAATCACAACACAATTACAAATTACATATGAAAAATAACATTTTAATTCAATAAAATCAAATAATTGTAATTGTAAATAAATAATTTTATTTTTAATAATTTTTTAAGCAACTATATATATAACTATAGCAACTATATATAATTATATTGCTTCATCAGAAGCAGAATTATACATTATAATTGTTGTAACTACAGTATATGTACTGTAACTATACAGCATAATGTTGACAGCATTAAACTTGAACATATCAGATTAAATTAATTGAACCTGTTGTTTATTTAAATAAATAATAACATAATAGTTATTATAAATTTACATACTGTACCAATGCTGTTGGAATTTACCTTGATTATATGAATTATACTGAATATTTACAAAAACTATATATATATATTAGGGGTGGCCATAGATTTTTTTTTTTTTTTAATCTAGATTAAACTAGATTAAAATGGCTCATTCGAATTCTGCCAAAGGCATTCAGAATATGTGTGCTACCTAAATAATGACTAAAAGTAAAGCCTTATCGGACTGGACTAGTTTTACAGGGGGTCGTTAGAGAATGTATTGTTTCACAGATGTACTTGATGATTTTAATCCCGTCCGAATCTGCCATGTCTGTGTTTTTCTCTCAAAACGTCTGTGATCATTTTAGAGTCTGCATGCGATGTCTGGGATATTATTTTTCACAACGTGTTTCCTTGTGTGTTTTAGCCAACGCGATATGCCGTAGATGCTCTTACCACATGCACGTTTAATATATTTTGATAAATAAAAGAAATAAATGAATACAAAAAAAGACCCAGATCACGTAAGATTACTTACGTTTATTCCTGCGCTCGGTTACATAGTTATCAAAATTAAACATGTGTTTACAACAAATAAAAATCATAACAGTTGAACTAAAGTAACCACACATTAACATGGTTTTGCTGTACTAGCCATGGTATTTGTGATCATACTAATGGTAATCAATCTGAATGACTAAAGGCAAGGCACGCATACAAAGCGTGTGATCTCTGTGATGCCCAGACGTGCAAAACAAAGCTCACGCTTACAGTAGTTTAGAAAACTAGTCCCGTCTGAATAGGGCTTCAGTAATTCGGCTAGGTATACATCCGCGCTAAAATATCAAGGTGAAAGTCATCATAGCTTGCGTAGTATAGACCCAGCTCCCAACCCAACTTTGTGAATAGATTAACGGCGATAGTCTGTCGTTAACGCCGATAACGGCCCACCACTAATATATATACATAAAATGTCATGTAAACTCAGCAGCAGGCACTTACACAAGTAAAAATGTTTTTTTTATAAATCAATGCTGTTGGTAACCCTTTACGTTTGTTTGTATTTTTAACAAATATTTAACCAATTAAGGGCATTAAAGAGCGTATCTCTTCGAACCACTCAAACTGTCAGTCAAACTTCACAACTCCTCCCCCTGAGCGCGGCGAACTTACGTTTCAGCACATCAGTCAGAGTCATAGAGCAGAAGCAGATGAACGTCTTCGTCTTGTAACGTTAAAATATCTTGTTGTTTGAATAAGTGCAACGTTGTCTTTATGAAATAAACACTAGTATGTCTATAAAGGTTCATATAATGGATCACCACACCGGGTGTGATGTTGACGTAATGTGATGTCGTCGTTTTAACTATGAACAAATTCCACACATTCGCTTGTTAAAAAACCTGCGGTGTAACTGCATTTGAGTTTGACACAAAGCAACCAACGGATCCTTGTCAGCTAGGCAAAATATATAATAAGAAATTTCTATTTTGATTTATCTGCTGAATGTGCTGATGCATGTAAATTAAATGATGTAATTTATTAACATTTCATCATATTATATAGCCTATGGTCACACAGCATGCTAGGTTAAAGTTTATGATGCTATTATATTTATGTGTTTGGTTAGATTTAAAAAAAAAAAAAAAAAAAACTAGTATTGTACAAAATTAAATGGCCTTTAATTAAATGCCTTTCTCCTTATAGCCATTGAGAGGGACATCCCAGTGGATCACAGTGAGGTCATAAACATTGTCAAACCCAACTTTTTTCAGTTTCAGCACATGCACCTCAAAAGGTCTGTGCGCGGCCCTGCTCAGCAGTAAGTAAATCAAATCCTGTATGTATTGTATGTTAAACCGTATTTAAGATGATTATTATTTCATTTAGCTAAACTGTACAGCTGAGCATACAGTTTGACAACAACAACACCGCCAATGTATTGTCAGAAAAGTCGTCTGTTATCAGGAAATCGACACAATTTTGAAAACAACCAAGCTTCTGTCACACTTCTGAAAAATGTAGTTCAATAACCTGTTTCCTCAGCTACTGGAACCAAAACAAACTCCTGTCCACATTAATCACTGCAGTTTTCATAATGAGAAAATTTCCACACGCTCTTATCAGCCAATATAAACAAAGATAGCAAAGACAAATCCTGCCAGAAAGCAGAATTGCATCCATTGTCTGTTTCTCAGAGGTAACTTGAGGGAGCAAACGGAGTGCGTTTTGACAGTGACGGTTCAAGAGACACAATTCTGACGGGATGGACGAGGTTAATGTAGGAATCTGTCAGGATGACCCTGAATGGCACTAGACTTTTCCAAGAATAGGACGTTGTCACAGTCGAAGCATCTGACATGTGGTTTTATTATGATTTTCTCTTTCGGT
The DNA here is from genome assembly GCA_032361145.1 of Enteromius fasciolatus. NCBI lineage: Eukaryota > Metazoa > Chordata > Actinopteri > Cypriniformes > Cyprinidae > Enteromius > Enteromius fasciolatus. The sequence goes on from JAUMHR010000082.1 coordinate 12,575,420, forward strand.
GAGCCGTAGTGGAGAAAGATGAGGTTACGAGGCCATTAAACACTTTCCCTCCACTGTAAAACTGGCCTGTTATGATTGCCTTTTGACTAAATGTTTATAACATCCTGCTTGGAAACCGTGCAAAGCTTCACATTTTTCAGTGAAATAAAATAAATAAGATGAATCCGTTTTGGTTTAAAATACATGAATATGAACACATCAACATACTTAGTGTACTAGTACAGGAAGAAAATCAGACAACTATCACATGTGGCTTTGTAGCTTTTGCTATTAACTCGAAGCAAGTGTGATTATGCTATGATAAATTACACCACGGACAGAAAGCACAAATATCTGGACTTTAACAACTCTGTTGAACTATTGCTCCTCAATGAAATTCAGTCACCATATGTCTATAAAAGACTTGGCAAATGCAAGTACAGTACTTTTTAAAAAAAAATTTTGTGGAGGTGTACAGTTACATTACTGCATGCAGAGCAGAAGTTAACACAGTTATTAAATGTAAATAATGAGCACAGTCTTTTTTCTTTTTCTTATTAAAATCCTAAACCAACAAAAATCATAAACATTTTGTCATATCTGTTTTGTACTACTTAATTAAAAGTTGAACTAAAGTAACCACACATTAACATGGTTTTGCAGTTACTAGCCATTTGGATTCATCATGGTATTCATACATGTTAATACATTCATACATCATCCATACATGTTAATTCAACTGTCAATGAGAGTAATCTGACATTTAATAACCTCACCTAACCTTGTATTGTCATAAAGGGTTAAAAATTTGATATTTTAAGTGACTTTTCTTCTTATCTTGGCTGCACAAGATTCATTTTCTTGGTTGCACCACATGACCATTTTTTTTTTTAAACACAATTATAAAATATTATGCCAAGCTTTCTTTAAAGTTTTCTTATCAAAATTAATAAAAAAAAAAAAACAACAACATTATTTTCACTGAAAATAGTCGCACCACTTGACATTTTAAAACCTAAAGTAACCTTTTCTTGTCTTAAAGGGTCAAATTTTTGGATATTGTAGGAGACTTTTTTTCTTGGCTCCACAACATGAATTTTCTTGGTTGCACCACATGACAAAATTGCCATTTTTTTCAATACTTTAATGTTCATAATGATTTGTCTAGTCAAAAGTTGTCATTGCATTAATTCATCATTATCAGTATTTTGAGGCACACCACTTGACAATTTAAAATCGAACTTACCATTTTGACCCATAAAGGCTCAAACTATCTTATAATGTATTGTTAAGTGTATTTTCCTAAATAATTTCTGTGTATTTATCAGATTTTGCTGGTTTCACTACATTACTAAATGTTTGTTTGTTTGTTTTTTGTTTTGATTTTTAATTTTTTTTTTTTCAATAAATCTGGATCTTTATATGCTCCTTTATGCTTTCCTCAAAAAAATATCTAAGTTATTTTTCATTTTTTTATTCAGAAATTGATAACAAAAAAAGTATGCTGTTTTTACTGATTAGACAGATCTTCATTTCACTATTCTTCTGAATGTATTACATATTCTCCAGGGATAAACATATTGACTGCCAGGATAAAGTCTCTCTGTACTTATTCAAGACTGGATGGATTCAGATCAGGGCAAATAGGCTGGTTAGCATTCATTCTCATTCCAACTCTAAATGCTTTTTCTTCAGAGCACATTTCTAACAACCTTTCAACGCATTACTACAAACTTCCTCATTCTGTTTCTGGCATTCACAGAGAGAAATTTATCATGTGGTATAGAGTTTCCTGTTTCACACAGTTCACTTACTTTCCTCCACATCTTATTAAATGTGAGTAATATTTCACTTTGAGTGCTAGAGTGGATTAATATTGCAGCACTAGAGGCTGATAATGTTTAAAATAGGTTAAACCAGAGGTTCCTTTTTACTAAAACTCTCATGTTTCATTTGTCTCTCAGTTTATCTCATTTGAGATCCTGCTTTTGCTATTTTTATTCACTTTATATAGAAAGATAGATAGGTTAACTTAGTACCATTTATCGTCAATGAAATGGATGGCCTGGGAGCAAAACTTGAGAAAAAGACTCTCAGTAACCAATAGCCCCACATTCTTAGAGAGGGCTACAACAAGGTCAGGGCTCAAAGGTCAAAGTAGGTAGATGGTAGCCACAGCTGTGCGCAATGAGGAGTAAATATGCTGGCCGTGTGTGACCTTTAGGAGTCAGCACTTCCCCGAGACCCTTTTCCCTCAAAACATCTGGGCTTGATTCCTGAAACAACAGGTATCAGAGGAGGAAAGACTTCCAGGCTGATTGTTTGTTAGTCCTTCATTAACCTGACTCCACCCTCACCCTTTTGCCCCATCATTACACTAATGATTGACAGCTCAAAGACTCATGTGATGAGAAGATTGCAGGGGCCAGCACAACCCATTCGATTATGTATCGGTAATGTGTAGCAAAGTCTCAAATCTTTGCAGAGGTAATGCTCCTAGCTTAGAGATTTTTTAATGTCTGTAAGATTGTAAGAACTTAAGATGTTTAGGATTTTTTTTACTTGAAAAAGAAGGCATGAAGTTTACACAAGTAAATGTAAACTGCAGATTGTACAAAAACCCTTAAGATTTTATGAATTTAACATTACTTTGTCAAAACGTAAAATAGTCATGAATTGGCATTAGATTGTGTTTGTCTCCTATAAATAGCATTTTATCTTCTAGTTAAAGAAAACTTTTAATGTGTTGGTGCATTGAAGGAGCTAAAAGGCATTATCGCATTATTAAAAAAGCCCACAACCACCTTAAGAAGCTTAAACGTAACTTACTATGTCAATTAATTTAAATTAGTAAAAAAAGAACTTATGTTCAGACTATGTGACTAAATTTCATTGGCTATAACTTGATGTACATGAAGAGAAATGACCTTGTGAAAGTACTTGATGAAAGTTTTTTTTTTAATCTAGCATCATCAGTCCATGTAATTATGCAGTTTAATTTGGTTCTCTGCTAATTTAAAATGGGTAACGTAGCGTTGTTGAAGCTGAGAAGGGGTGGGGTTCCAGTTCCCAGCATGTTTTTCTAGAATTATAAGGAGGCAGGAAAATCAGCTGGCATGTCGGAACCTAATGTTAGCTGTTAAGATGTCTACCAAGATGCCGTCATCTGGTCGGATTTTGAAGATTGTGTAAATGCATCCTTGATGAAAACAATAAAAGTGACATTTAATGGAGCAGACTCAATTTCTACGTAGACTGAAAAGCTGTAGTCATGAAATATTCGCTTGGTTATCTCTAAAGCGCACTTGCGTTTGTTCTAGATCGTTAGACATGATGTTATGGAGCTTTGGAAGTCTATCTAAAATCAGTTTCCCTAGGAAATGCTTATACTTTTTATCAAACTTACATATTTTGTGTTTTTGTTTAAAGCTACTGTTAATGAACATTATTAAAAGCTTACTTGCAAATAGCAGTTGCAAGAGATTCATCTGAGTTCATACATCTAAGTTTATTGAGTTTTGCTTCTTTGTAAAATCAGAATTACTTCTCAAAGAATCTTCCATAGGGTAAGCTGCAGCTAAACTTCTATTTTTAAGAACATAGGGAGTCGCTCCAAAGTAATAGAGTTGAAATAAGATCAAAAAGCTGATAGATGACCTCAACCTCCACCTCCTGAGCAGGAGCCACATTGTCTCAAGACTCCCACTGACTCCTGAGCCGCTGACCAGACACAGACATACATGTTACCATGGAGCAAGTTCAGACCCCGTCAAACCTTGGTGGGTTTCAAGGGCGTATCATTCTGTGTGCTTCAGTATGTGTAAATGTGTTAGCAAACATCTGACTTCCGCTCTCTACAGGTGTGGACACAGAGAACAACAACTTATCTACAGTCAGATCTTCCATTTCTGTAAGCGCCATTATCATAATATATTTTATTTATCAAACAGCCCAGCTTGCAAGCATTCTTTCCACCACCTGTTAGCGATGCACTTTCCATGCCACCGAATGCAAATGAGACTGCAGCCCTGTTAATAATTGAGCCAAGAGGGGCATCTTCAAAGTGTACGCAGCAGATGTCTCCAGTCCCCAGGGAGCTTAACATGAAGAAATTGATAAATAAAGAAGGCTTGTGGAAATACAGATGGATGCGGCCAAGAAGAAACGGGGGGCAGAGATGCCGATTAATTCCTGCTGACATGACTGTACACATGACTACAGTAAGAAGGAAGTCCTACACATAAAGGAGCTGTAGAGATAACATTTGAGATGCCTTGATCACCACAAGGGCTCATTACTGTAATTAAGCATTTCACAAATCCGTCAGGCATCAGGAAACACTTGTTAATGGCTTCTCAAAAGGCTGATGTGTCAACATAGCAAATTAGCATGCTGTATCTTAAAAAAAATGCTATATGGAATCCTTTTAACATCAAACGTTTTCAAGATGTCAAACAAAGCAGCCCTATGTTGATTAAAGCTTGAACACAAGCATATTTGCCATGACGCAAAACTCCTAATTGTGTTGATTCTTACTAAAATTACTGTATTTTACCGAATAATGTTAAATGTGACCACACCTTTAGAGTAAGAAATTTAGAACGATTTTTGTATTGTATTGTATCTGTATTGTTATCATGACAGCACTGAAGTGTGGAAAATAGCTTGCTAGTTCTCTTGATTGCAAGCTGGCTCGTATTACAAAGATTGTGAAATTGTTCGCTGCAGAGAACGAGAGAAAATGAAAACCAAATAGCCTGAATGCTTAACACAAATCCTCAATAAATCCTGGAGACAATATCCAAACAATCCTTCAATTCGCTTGGCATTTTGAGTCAAACATCTTCAAACATCTGTTCGAAAGTAAGATGCTAGCAGCGTTATGCTAACTGTTGTGGTGTCCACACAAAATGTTGCATATTCTAACCAAGACTCAAGACTCCGGTTCAAGGAATGAAATCACAAACCAGAAATGTCTGAAATTACGACATGAACAGAACCAACCAGCAATTTGTACATATTTTACGAGGTGGCTAATTCTTACAAATTTGTACAACCTCACTTTTTTTTTTTCTTTTTTGCTAAATAATACGTAGGAGTTTTACGAGTTGCCAATTCATATGAATTTGTGAAAATCACCTACACCTAACCCCACCCCTAAACCTACCCATCACTGGGGTGTTCGTATAAAATCGTACGAGTGAGGTAGTATGAATTTGTACGAACTGGCACAAATTTTCCACCTTGTATGAATACGTATGAATTGGACCTGTTGACAGAACCAGAAACAGAAACTAGCCTAAATCAAATAATTCTGAACAGAATCTCAAAATTACGGAACTACGGCTTATACGGTCTATTAATTTTATAGGCAGGAAGAGAAAAAAAAAATTACAATAACATTAAAATATTGATTCTGCTCAGAGTGAACCAATGTATTCTTAACTCTGCATGTACAACAGCAGATCTACACTATTTTCTTCTTCCTCAAGCCTGCCAGCCAGATTGTTACCCTTTCCCCCCAACTACACTACACCCCAAACTAAAATGTATCATCTCTACAGATCTACTTCAGCAATTTGGTCTCAGCTTTATTTCAAAAAAGTTGCTGTCTATAGTCCTGAGCCAACTTGGCTGAGCAATCAAAGCGCGATTTCCTCTCCCCACATCCTGACATGGTCAGCCAGCCATAAAATATAAGAAAGAGTACTGCATTCACAGAATGTGGATTCTCATCGGATTATCTTAAGTAATGCATGCAATCCAGCCGGTATCATGTCCTGATTCTTGTCCCCCAAACAGTCTGTTTTATTACGTTATGCCTTTCAAACGCAAACAGTTAAATTCGCAGTGACATACCACAACAATACCTTTGTTGATCACAAAGCAGTGAAACAGAAAATTGGCAATTAATGACAGTCTCGTTGTAAATACGAAGCATGAGAGAGTCAATGGAATTGGCACCGCTGAGTTCTCATTAAAACAAACTGGAAAGGAAAGTTGGAGGCCAGAACGACACTCTTGGACAATTAGATCAATATCCTGCGTGTCTCCCCGATGCCAACAGAGTGTTAATGAGCCTCAAAACAGCAAAGTAGCTCATTAAGAGCCAGGCATGGTATGCAGCCATCTTAAAATAGATTTGTGAATGAAAAATATTAACTCAAATGGATCAATAATCGCAGCAGAGAGCTGCAGTCGGCAATAATAAGCCTATTCAGCAAGAATTTAATGTGCAACTAACCCAGAATTAATTTCATAAATTACATATTTAATCAAGGAAAAAGGAGATTGAATAGCTGGAACATTAAATGTGACACAGCCGTGTTGCTACAGTAAGTGGTTGCTAGGCAGCCGTAAGGGTGTTCCTGGTTGTTGCTATAGCAATTTGTAGGTGGTTGCTGTTAAGGCTTTCCGTACAGTTGATAGGCAGTTTCTAGTCAGGTGCTAGGATGTTGCAGGGTTTTCTAGATGGTTGATAGACACTTCTGAGGGTGTTCTGTTTGGTTGCTATGCTGTTGCAAGCCAGTTGTTGTGTTATAAGGTATTGTATTTGTGGCATTTTCTAAAGCATTAATCAATGGCTGCTAATGTATTTTGATTTGTTGTCAAGGTGATATAAGTAGTTGCTACCCAGATAGCACACATACATCTAGGAGACATCTATTTGACATCTGCATTTACATCTGCAGGACGTATTATTTAGGTTGTTTGCTCATCTGCAATACGTCTATAGGAAGTCTCCTTTTAGATGTCAAATAGACGTCTATAAGATGTCTTTAAGATGTTTATGATTTAGAATGCATGTAAAACTGACATCTGTAAGACGTCTGCCAGACGTTTGTAGTCAGCAGATGCTTTCCAGATCAAAAGATCTTTAACAGACATCTTGCAGACGTACGTATGCTATCTGGGTTACGTTTTTTGTCAGCTACATTTAAATTCCTAGTTCCTGTAATTTTGCTAATTTCCAGTTTATTCCCATAAATTCTCATTAATTCCCTATGGAAAGTTTCCAGTCTTTTGCAATTTTGCAACCCTACTACTAACTAACTTTCTGGGCCTTAAATGTGTCAGTTGCATTGCTGTCTATGCAGGGTTTACGTTTTATGTTCCAAAGATGAACGAAGGTCTTACAGGTTTGGAGTAATTAATGACAGAATTGGTAGTACTTTATTTTACAGTCCTGTTCCTCATGTACATGTATTTACTTAGGTAATAACTAGGTACTAACCTTGAACGTACCACTAAACTTAACCCTCTGGTTACTTACTCTTGTAAGTACATGTAAGTAAACCTACTGTAAAATAAAGTGCAACCGCAGAATTTAGATTAACTCTTTAAGTCAGAGGATGTGAACAATCTAGGACAGGTTGTCATCAAGTAATGGTACAAGTTCTCCAAAAATACAACTATCAATACAGTCATACATATCACAGTACATGTAGCTTTGGGCACAGTCCAGTGGAAACTCGGAAGCTTTAGTGTCTCAATGAGCAGGAGCTCTTGAATCCCGGGTAAATATCTCTCGTGTGGTAAGTTCTCGCTCGCACAGCGGCTGTCCTCGGTGTCTGATGTATCTTGCTTTTCGGGCTTCGGCCAGTGCCTGGGCAAAGTTTGGTAACGTGTGAACTGTTCTTAAATGTCCATCTGGAGCCAGCGTCTCAGAGGGGAACGAGACAGGAGAGGATGGACACCTATTCCCATTTATCTCTGCTCCTCTTTCCTTATCTTTCTTTCGCTCTCTTAACAGCATCCATTCCCTTTCTTTTTCTCTGTCCCTCACTCCCTCCATGTGGGCCCCTCTGTCTCTGTCCTGTTCTCCATCAATATCTCTCTCCTTGCTCTCCTCTCTCCCTGTGTTTGTGCTCGTAGCGGTGAGAGAGGTGACAGGCTGCCGTTTTAGGTCTGGCAGACAGTGTGTCTCAGAGGAGTGCTCTGCCCTTTTCTCCCCACTGCTCATAAACTCCTGAACACGAGCCTGCAGTGAAGAGCACCTGGAGAGATTGAGAAGAGATAGAGAGAAATAATTGCTCAGAGTGTAAAAGTCAGCAGCAGCTTGCACAGAATGACATCCTGGCAATGCTAATTGGCTTTTCAATGACATACTTGGATTATTTTGCGGTGTACATCTTCATTGCTCAACTTTTGTCTGAATATACCAAAAATCAGGACGTTTCTTTTTCCCTCATAAGATGAAGTTTATGGCATTAATGAGCAGAGGCTACAGTAACTGGTCCATGCTAACAAGCTAATCTTTGACTCTTTGGTTTCTACAAATATTAAGAATGTGTTTGGCAGCATCAAGTGACGTCAACTGTGCATTTCCCAAAAGCATCATTAGCTAACTACAATGGTAAGTTCTATT
>JAUMHR010000082.1:12588055-12598640 GCA_032361145.1 Enteromius fasciolatus
TAAAATAATTTCATATTGTCTTACAAGCGGTTAGTTCAGGTTGTTGAATGTGGTGCACAAAAAGAGTAATAATTATGAATAAATAATTAGATATTTTACTATATGTATATATATATATATATAAAAAATAGAAAATAATTAAGATACTGTACATGCACATGATTTCAAGGGATAAGGAAAATACTTGATGGTTACACCACATGACATTTTCAGTCTTCATATTAAAACTTCTCTTAAAATGGTTTCCTTTTAAAAAGCTTTTTCAAAACTATATAAAACCAACATGAATGCAAAAATCGCATTCATAAGAACTGGATGCATGTGTGTTTAACTAGAACCGTCTTACTAGTCACTGACCCACCTGCCAAAAGCTTTTAAGAAGTACACTATGCTAGAGAGAAGTATGCTATGATAGACGACCGCAAAACTTGCAGACATTCACTGAAAGCCACAAAACTCTAATTCTGATTTCATGGAGTCTGTAAATGTCTGTGCTGGAGATTGCCACATTGTTCCGTGTGTGTGTGTGTGTGTGTGTGTGAGTCACTGGTGAATGTCAGCCACATTTCTACAAGCAGCTCATGCAGCTTGGGACATATCCAGTTTCTCAAGACACAGCAAAGTCAAGAGTTCTGATGTTTCAATCAGGTATTAATGTAGGCTTCCTTCTTGCCCACAAGCACAGCTAGACAATTTATTCAACAGACAAGAGCTTTCCGAAAGGACACTTTTTTGTTTTTTTTTGAGATATCCATTCATCATAATGTGACACTAGTTTTACCACATTTCTTGTCTGCATCACTGTTAGACGACAGACATTGGTACGAGTGTTTCGGATGATTAGACTGAGATGGTAACGGCTCTTTCTTCTTCCAGTGGAACGGAATGAAGCACCACGTGAACTATAGCCAAACACATGTTCATTGCCATGCCTATCATCGCAGGCAATAGTCCCTGTAGACTCCATGTGAACATCTTCCAAGAAAATGTAGTCTTTCTGCATGAAACGCATTCTGCTAACCAAATGGCAGATGCAGCCAAAGACCCTGATGAGCAACATAAGCAAGAGATTCAGTTTGGAATTTTTATTGTGTTTTTCTTTCTTTTCTTTTTTTTTATAAGAGCTTGTTACATTCAAAAGTGTGATTTTTGTGATTTCGTGTTTGATCGATGTTTGTATGTGTTTGCATTCATTGTGTTTTCTAGTGGGATAAGCTTGGCATAAGAAACGCATTGTTAAAGGGTTAGTTCACCCAAACGTGAAAATTCTGTCATTAATTACTCACCTTCGTGTTGTTCCAAACCCATAAGACTTTTGTTCATCTTCGGAACCCAAATTAAGATATTTTTGATGAAATCAGAGAGCCTCCACAGACAGCAATAAAACTGAAATGATCCCAGATCCAGAAACATGCTAAAAACGCAGAAAAAAAACAGTCCATGTCACATCAGTGGCTCAACTTCACTTTTACAATGCTAAGAGAATACTGCGATGCTACGAAAAAACACAAAGTTTTTTTCGGTGCTTTTGCTACATTTGTAGACCTGGGAAAATTTCAGTTGTATTGCTTTCTATGGAGGGTCAGATGGTTCTCTGATTTCATCAAAAATATCTTAATTTGTGTTCCAAAGATGAACGGAAGGTCCAACCTGGGGCCTGTTCCATAAAACAAGATTAGAGAAAAAGCCAGGCTTATTGTCAGTAGATTTGTTACAAAATACTGTAAGTCAGACTAACTGAAATAAGCCTGGCTTATTTGGTAAACTTGTTTTATGGAACAGGCCCCTGATCTCACAGAATTCTGTGTAATGACCACGTACTCTTAACTTAAAAAATTTAGATTAAAAACAGATTAATATTGCAATTCTTAGGAGGTGAAAAGATTGATTTGTGAGAGAATGTTATCACCATCTCTCTGTCTGCCGTGACTCATCTGTGCTGCAGCTGCTGCTTTGCACAAATTGCAAAAAATGATGCCGAGAGAATCCTTACATAAGCTTTGTTTGTAAATTTCTATTGCCTCTTGAGTGTCTCGTGACCGATCGCATCATTCTATAAAACGAGAGTGTCTTTTGAATGAGATGTGAGCGCATCGTTAACAGAGCAGGATAATTTCAGCGAGTAAAACCTTGTATTTTACGCTCTTCTTCACATAAAGACATTGTATGGCTTAAGAAGGACTTGAAATGCAACTTGTTTGTAATGTTTTTTTGCTGCTTATGGTTTTTGCAATAAATACCTGTGACTGCACTTATATTGTCTTTGTGTGTATTATATTGTTCAGAAGTTGGTAGGTTTTACGGTAAAGGTGGAGATAGATGCTACAATGAAAGAATGAATTTATATAATATGAATATATGGCGTTGATCACAGCTGATGCCTGTCACTGACTTACATTAGTATTTGTTCCATGAGCCTCTCATGGAATTTTTGGCGTTTCCATGAAACTAACATGGAATTTTGAGTTAAGAGTCCGTGGTCACACAGAATTTTGTGATCAGGTTGGAAGGTCTTATGGGTTTGGAACGACACGAGGGTGAGTAATTAATGACAGATTTTTCAGTTTAGTTTGAACTCTTTAAACCTCACAAAACATGACATATTTGGTTATGGAAGCTCAAAGTCAAAACTACGTGAAGTCAGAAAATTTGGCGAGCTGTCTGGGGAGCGAGCTGGGAAAACGGCGGACTCCGAACCCTAGGGAATAGAACCCTAGCGAGGGTGAGGGTGAGGCACTTGGCTCGTTCGCCGTCTGCCCCCCGGGCATGAGGTATGAGGGAGAAGGTGGAGAAGGGGAGGAGGAGGGATGCGATCAAGGCGAGATGTGGGAACATAAAAGCTGGGGTATTTTATAGTAAAGGGAAGTGGATTGATTGGACGTGCTTGATTAGAAAATCGGCTGCCAGCCGCGGGTAATTACTGCGTTCACGATCCTCTCGAAACCACGTTTTTTGCAAAACATATACTATACATATATATATATAACACGAGCTAAATGCATTATAATATTTCTCAATGTGGAACACTGAATTGATAAGTATAATGCTTTATAACTATAGATACAATTATTAATAATATAATTAACGGATGCATTGCAAGGAATTAAAGCATTAAATAATTTTGCAGATGTGCTGTATATTATCACGCCAGACAGTTCCACTGATCCCAGGTCAGCCGTCACAATTCGCTCTCAGTCACCCGATTATTTATTGCACGCACCTGAAACCAATAGAGCACGCTGCATAAAAGCTGTGCTCACCAGAAGTGTGACGGCTGAGCTCGAGGTAACAAACTTTTCACTTACCTTTTACCTCTCACGAAGTTGTGTCTCAGTTGTGAACAGTTGTCTGGTCTCCTCTATGCCTGGGCGTTACATACGTATATAGATTGTTAAAATATATTAAATAAGGTTTATATAGAGCCTTTGCATGTGACGTCACGCTCTACTCGGACGGCAGAAGAGCTATTCTGTAGACGGATGACAAGCCAAATGAGTACGTGTTTGAGTTCGTTCTTGTAGTAAAAATTCTTCAAAGATACTCATGGTTGTAGTTGGGTTTCAGACAGTGACTGACTGTGATGCACCTACAATTACAGAAAGTGGCATAAATACATTATTCTTACATTTACTGTCTGCGTGGATTAACGTGTGATCGATAATTAATGAATGAACTTCCCCGAGCTGGGATGCGTCCAGGCATCCATTAAAAAGCCACGGCCGACCAGGTCCTCAAAAATCATATAGGCTACGTGTTATATAAATATTTATCAAGAAATAACAGACTGCACTCTACATTAGAATTCAACTAAGCCATGTAATAATACAAAATAAACCATAGATCGATGTCTTGCCTTTGCCATTATGAGGTACCTCCCCCCGCCGTTAGCGTAGCATCGCGTTCCTGTAACCCAGCCAGCTACAAAGAACTGGTAACCATCCAGACTTTTAAAAGCTTTGAGATCAGCACCAGTGTATGGGGATACCCCGTTTACCACATAGTGGTACAAATCGTGTGGGCCGAAGCGAGGCAGACTCGACGATTTAATGAGGTCCGTGAAAACTGAGGGAGGAAGAAGGTAAGGGTCTGTATCCAAACCTGCTATCTCCAAATATCGCTCTTTGTGAGCACCTACCAGATGCCCTACCTCGAACGATTACGGCACTACAACTTTTTCAAGAGAAGAAGCCATGACGTTAACGTTATCTATTTTAATCTGTTTAAAACTATTTAAATTTCCCGCTCGTCTACTACTGCTCAGCCTACAACATACAACTGATATGATGGATGATTTTTATGTAGCAAAAAAAGAGTATGATATTAACAATATTTGTAATTATTTTGTCTCATGTAATTTGCAAAATGAAAACCAGACAAAAATGTACTTAAATGATAAACGTACAAATGAGCCTCACTCCAAACAATGAGTGTCCTTTTTTCTAGACGCTATTTTTTAATACATTTGAAATGCCGTAGAAGGAACAAACACCCACAAACACACACACACAAGCCCTGAACTCTTATTTTCCTAATTCTAATGATTTCAGCCTTCGCACTCAAGAAAGCTGTTAACACATTGAAAACACTGATGTTATTTTCCAAAGCATATACTGTATCAAGGACTTGAGAACTGGAGAATAAAATGTTGGTTCATGAGCTTACATGTCTCTATATGTTTTTCTTGTACACATTTCCTTTAGGCAGATTATGGCAGTGATGTAATGATTAATTAATCTGACGGTCCTGCTGCTGTCTGTGTCTCCCAACCTACAATTTTCTCTAGCTGGTTCTGATTAGCAATCAGAGGGCCCATTAGACACACTAATATACTGTTTCCAGGGCCCCACATTCATCACATGGGGTCATTTTGTCCTGTTCTTGGATTCTTCTCAAGGATTAGAATTCTTGTTTGCATAAACTGGAGGAAAATCATTTACATGTAAGTTGCTATATTGTAGATTAAATTAATATATATATCAAATATAAGTGCTATATGGCCATATGTTTTGTTTGTCCATACAAAGTTATACTCTTCTCTGGAGACTTCACTGTCTCCTTGGTAACCTGTTATATTTGGGAACCAATTAGATAAAATATAAGATGAAAAAAAAAAAAAAAAAGTTAAATGTCACCATTAAATATCTTCTTTTTAAAGAATAATTAGATCAGGCTGGCAGATTTAAACAGAAAATTCAATATTAAAAAAACAATATTGTATTTTATTTATATAAACAAATTACTTACATGTAATATACATTTATTTTATTTATGTGTTTTCTTTTTATTTAGCAAGTGTTACTTATTAATCAAAGTGTTTGTTTGTTTGTTTGTTTGTTTTTTAGTAATTTAGCAATACATTTTGTTTATTTCGACTATTGGAATACTCTTGAAAAAGATAATTGTGGATAATTGTGGTTTATCTCACGGATTGGACATTTATTTATTTGTTTATAATCTTTATTTTCATTACGAAATTTAAAAATATATAAATAAATCAAAGATAACTCCTGGGGATTGTTTGTTTTCTTGCAACTGTGACTTTATATCCCCCAAATAAGACTTTTTCTTTGAATTTTGAGTTTATACGTAAATTCAAAATTGAATGTTTTTAACGCAACTGTTAGCTATAAACTTGCAACTCTGAGAAAAATGATAATTTTGTAAATTCAGTGTAAAGTTTGTGTAAGAAACTTTCCTGTGCACTTACTGTATTTATGGAACGTTACACAATTATTATCACATACCAACAATTATTCACTAAATATTCCATTCTGGTGTTCTATTCTTGCCTGTCTCCTAACAATCAGCATTTGCACATCTGCCTTGAGCGTGACCTAGAGACACGGCTCACACAACCATGAAACCGCGCAATCAGATAGCAATCCGGGAGATCTTTAATGGCCGTGTTTTATGAGAAGACTTTGTGTGTTCAGCTGCATCAAGTCACACCAATACTACGGATCTGAAATCCTTAAGGAACAAATGAGAAACCTGGGTCAACTGGCTCTAGTGGGATTCAATTACCAGAATGAAGGTGTTTCTATTGCTCTCTAATGAATTCAGTGCAAACATGAAGCGTATTCATGCTTAAAGGGATAGTTCACCCCAAAATGACAGTTCTGTCATCATTCACTTACCTTTATGTCAGTCCAGAGCTGTATGAGTTTCCTTTTTCTGTTGAGCACACACACAAGGTATTTTTTTAAAAATGTTGATAAAACCAGTTGATAAATTGACTTCAGTATTTCTTAAGCACATCGTAACTTGATAAATTGACTGCATTTGTTGACATAGCTGAGCATGTAAAGTCAGCTAAGTTAATGTTTCTTATTAGATAATTATAATTGTTATTAGTTTGTTAGTTAGTTAACATTTTGAGCAACCACACCTCACTTGGCTTTAGTTTACCTCAGATTAGCTGCGCGTCCAAAATTGATGTTCTTTACATTATATTTCCTAAAGCTAAACCATAACTTTCATTCATGTCATTCATTCATTGTGCATACTTATGGGAATGTCATTACATTCAGATATGATTAATTATGACCATATAGCAGCACAAGAAACATAATATGTATGCGCATTGTATTCTAGGTTATTCCCTCCGAAATGAAACATAACAAATATTGATTAATACTGCTATAAAGCCAGCATAATAACTTTATGTGGTAGTATTTAACGAAAATCGCTGCTGTTGTTGTCTGCTCCCACCTAAACGCATTCAAATACAGCACGGGTTTACTTGCAGCCGTTGAGAGCTACAGTACATGAACCGCATGAGCATGCAGCCGCGACATCAAAGAATATTTTCAATGGGTGTAGTTTGAGTTTTAGTATTGCTTATTCCCTCTATACTGTAAGTTGTTTGCACATGGCGTCATTGCTTTTTGTGATGTCAGTGATTTTTCTTCATAGGAATCAGTAACAAAAGGGCAAAATTCCTGTGTTTTGCTTTGTTTATGAATGTTCAAATCAGTCAAACTGAGAAAACGCAAGGAGCTGTTATTGTGTAGGAAAAAAATCAAGAAATTGACTGAAAAACACGGGACATAGTGACTGGCATCTGGGGCCAGGAGAAGCAGATTCAGATAATAGTAATCTGTAAAAATTATTCATATAAGATGTTATCACGAATGAGGCTTGAATTCAGGTCTCTGCTGTGGTGGCTGAGAGACCTACCACTGAGCCACAGGAATTATAGTGTTGACCCCAAACGAGTCACTTGATGCAGGGTTTCAAGGAAAGTTGATTTATTAAAAAAAAATCCTTGCCAGTAATACAACAAAATATAAAACAATAAAAAAGGTGAAATAAAAGTTCACTTGAGAAAACGAAAGCTCCTTGAGGGGAGAAAAACAAAACTGAGAAAGAGAACAACCAAAGATCGAGTCACAGATTACCTTTCTAGGAATTTCTTGGGAGGCTTAAGCGAGGTCAGGTAGGAGACACATGGTAAGACTCAAGTCAAGTCAAGTCACTTTTATTTATATAGCGCTTTTAACAATACAGATTGTAGCAAAGCACTGAACATTATCAAACAGAACAACAGTAATGGTAATGTAAAAAAAAAAATCGCCAAAATCGCTTACATCCCTACTATATAGTACGTGAAAAACAGTATGCGAGGTGAGTAGTATGTCCAAATTCATAGCATTCGAAATTCAGTAGGCGAGAAGTACCCAGATGACCTACAGTACTACTTCCGGACGAATTCTATAGTAAGATAGACGCTATCCCATGAGGGTGCAGGAGTGAAGGCGTCATATTCAAAAAATGGCGGAAAGTTGAGACGCAGCTCATTGCAAGTGTAAGCACCTCAGGGAAAAAAGTTGTTTATTGTGATTAAATTACACTTGTTTAACACAATCTAAATAAACGGATGACTTATTGAAAGTTTAAATTGTCACGCTGTTGTGACGACGCATGACACGTGACAACATCAATATGGCGGATGTAGTACGTCCGAATTCCATTCATACTACCCCCATTCATACTATATAGAACGTACTTTTTCAGGTAGTACGTTCAATTTTAAATGCAGTACCTACTTAAGCAGTATGCGATTTCGGACAAAGCATGAGTGAAGATCAAAACAGCATTTAAATACACTGGAGGAAACAAGGCACAGGTGACCTGAATAATGCTAACAAGGCAACACAAAGAAGAACTGAGGCAAAAGGGAACACAGGGGACCTCTAGAGGAATGGAGACACACTACAGCTGGTAGAATGGTGACAGATGTATTATCATATATATATATATACAAGCCACTTTTTTTCTGCGTTTTTCAGTCAATTTCTTGATTTTCACTCCTTACAAGCAACAAATTTTCCTACATGATAAATACTCCTTGTGTTTTCTCAGTTTGACCGATTTGAACATCTATAAACAACGCAAAACACAGGAATTCTGCTATTGATTCCTATGGAGAACAAATCACTTCCTGCCCTCCAGCTGTGTTTCACGCATCATCAAAACCATGTGTTTGCAAACAACCTAATAATTTAACTTTCAGGGGATGTTACTGTATGAAGTGTGTGTGTATAAAAAGCTAATAATGGTAGCTATCACTTTACATAACGTTCTGTATAATTTTGCTAGTATTTACTATTATATATTTTGCAAAAACGGTAAACGCCTGACAACAATGCCAAAAATGTTTTGACTTTATAATTGCATTTATGCCCCTGTGTGAAGATAATGAGTGTGAATAATTCATTGTAATATTCATAATAATTAATTCGCCGAAATAAAATGAAAAATATGTTAAAAAATTTACTTCAAAATAACCCGACTGCAGTTAGATTAATTAGAGTAGCTTACACAATGAAAAAACACAATTCTTAAAAATCTGTTTTTGCAAATCTTCAATCCACTGACTTTTCCTTTCAGGAATAAACAAAAGCCTGATGGGGTTGGAATGACAGGGGTGAGAAAAAAAATAAAATTTCATTTTGGGGCAAACTTTCCTTTTCAATAAGTTTGAAATGAAGATTATGTGCTGTTTTGGAATAAAATAGCATGCTTTTCAAGCATGTGAGGAAGACATTGAGGCTTTCTAGGGTTATTAACAACATTCCCCATGCTTTTGGAATGGAAATAGTCCATCTACCTCAGTGTTATCTGTGCCAGTCAAGCACAGAGACATGTTTGAAAGAACCTGGAGTAAATGTAAACATTTACTGGTAGGGAGAAGGGGAAAACGAGTTGAAAACACCGCAATTGCTGCGTCATGCCAGAGCTGCTTCAGGGCGCCAAGAGCTAAATTGGTGTACGAGTTGATGCGAACCAATGCTGATGAAGACATAATTACAAACACAAAGGCAGAAACACGAAATGCAACCTAGAATGGACACAGACAAATAAATAGGGCGTTTAAGAAATGGATTAAAGTCATGTTTATGCTGGACACATTTACTGTGGCACGAAATGCCGCAGACGGCGCGCACACCTCAAAGACGCTGAGAGGCGTCTGTAGCTACTCGACACCAGCGGCCTGCTGGGTCGACTTCAAAAGCATTAGCGGTTGAGCAGTGTTCTGCAGTTAGCTTAAACTAAAATTCTGCTGCCCAAATATGACTCAGCAAACACAAACGTTTGCGTAAAAGTCTGTTTAAATGTGTTGAATGCACTTGCACTATATATAATATCGACAGCTAGTTGTTATGGGTACTGCAGTCCACATTCAAAATATTGGATAAAGTTGTTTTTCCCGCCCACTTATTCTCAGACGTAATGCTTATGTGGGTTGCCAGATTGAGGGCACGAGCCTTACACTGCATGTTGATACAGTATGTCTGGAGGATGAACTGTTATATGATGCATAGGATAAGTAGAGAATTCACAGTTCTCACTTTTTTTCTCTCAGATTTGCAAGAAAAAAATGTATGAAGTTGGCTTGAGAAAGCCAGTTCACATGCTCTCACGCCACACCTTGTATTTCTCTCACTGAAAAGTAAGAGATAACGTTAACTTGCATATACAATTAATAGACGAGGCCTAAGTATACGATGTTAAGTTCTCTGCCGAGTTCATAACTACCAGCCAATCAGAAATGAGAATTTGTGGTTTCCGGGTAAATTACGTGATCCCGCCAAGTGCTAGCTTGCCAGCACGTTTGTTACTAGGCAACATGCGTGCGCGCATATGCACACGAAATGGAATTTGAAAGAGCAAAAACAACGAATGTGGTAGGTAATGCCCTTCATTATTTATGTATGTGTATTATTATTATTATCATTTTAATTTTACGATTCCTGGACGAAATCAGCTGCCTGTGATCGAAGATAGTGTGAGCTGCTGCTAGGAAATATTGGCAAATTTGTACTGAAGTAGTTAAAAAGCTCCTCCCCCATAGCAGATAAAAGATGCACAATGTCTGTTAAAGATTTCTTGATCTGGAAAGCGTCTGCTGTCTACAAACACTTGGTAAAATCTTTCAGATGTCAGTTACATGATTTACATACATTCTAAATCATAAACATCTTAAAGACATCTATTTGACATCTACCCAGCTAACAAAAAAAGGTCCCCAGGACGTCCCCTAAATGGCCTCAGCGAACGTCCCCCGAACGTCAGCGTGTAG
>JAUMHR010000082.1:12625399-12636965 GCA_032361145.1 Enteromius fasciolatus
AATAGTAAACAGAAACACAACGACATGGGTCACCAAATTTGTGTGTGTATGTGTGTGTGTGTGTGTATATATATATATATATATATATATATATATATTATATACTGTATACTGTTTACATTTTTATTTCTGACATTTTTTAATATTTTTAGAATGTAATTTTCTTCACCAGCTGATTTAATAAATAAAACAAGATTGCGATTAGTACATCCATTAGTACAAATTAATTTCATGTTTCCAATTAGTATTTTTAAACAAATTGTTCAGTAAAATATCTAACTAAATATCAAACTATTTTGCTAATTTTTTTTTTAAACATTTACTGTACTTAAAGCAACCCTGCATAAAATTTGTACAAGAATAAAGCAGTATTTTCTTTTACTTGTTTACCAAAACATATCTGCCAGTGCAAGACAAAATACATGCAAACATACATTCTCTGAAAACATTTCCGGTCTTACTAAAAATGTTGGATGGATGGATATATGGATGGATGGATGGATGGATAGACAGGTGGATAGATGGATGAAAGCATGGATGGATGAACAGATAGGTAAATAAGTGTGGTTAAGTGAATGGTTGGTTGGATGGATGCAAGGATGGACAGACGGATGGAAGGATGTGCAGATGGATGGATGGATGGATGGATGGACGGACGGATGCATGGGTGGGTGAATAGATAGATAGATAGATAGATAGATAGATAGATAGATAGATAGATAGACTGATTGGTGGACTGACGGATGCATGAGGTAGTACAGTATATGTAAGCCATGCCTAAAATGCAACATTCAACTTACAATATATAAGATACAATATGTAAGATACAATATGTAACAGTGCCCTTCCTCAGTTTCCCAATCCACCAAATAGCCGTTGTGCAGAACAAGACACTAAATCTCAGGATATAAGAAAAAAATAGTACCTGTCAGCTTCACAGTTTGATTTCCAATTAAATTAGATTTTTCAAAGTTATACTTAATATGCATTAAAATGATGCAGGGTTGCCTGCTTTCAAAGTTAATCACTAACAGTAGCAGTTGGCGGCACAATGTCGACGCTACATACTCAATCCTACAGCTCATTATTGTTACAGCTGCAGCTGTCTGAAACATTTTATGATTGAAGATAAAAAACTTTATATGCTTTATGCCTAAAAATCCAGGCTCAACAAGTATAACCCCAGCTGTCGGTGCATCATGGTGGCCCGTTCCCAGAGCGCCAGGGGTGCCCATGTCTCTCATTTTTACGTCTGAGCTACTGTGCAGATCTCCCATCATCCTCTCTCTAGATGAAAGGACACAACAAAGGGCCTAGACACTGCAAATATTAGTCTACAAGATCAAGTTTCTGTGGAGTTAAGGTTGGTCATTGTGTTTGGTGGTGGGAAGCTACTAAGCCAGCTCTTGACAGACATCCAGGATGCACACCAGTGACATCACTGCTGTTCGCTCCCTCGCCAAAGAAAATGGTTCACCCGGGCGAATGGAGCCACGGGCAGAAGTCTCTGGAGCTGACAGCAGTCTGGACCCCATCCCATATAAACACTTTCTCCAGGATCCCAGCGCCGGAATGTGGTGATATCACCCGACTAGAAATCTTTACAAGCCTTTGGGACAAATGGTATCCATCATAACCAAAAATGCATGGATGGTTTATGACTTCGGTTGCACCGTTTTACAAGCCCATGTATTACAGCCACCCATTTAGCACATAGCGGCATCTTAGACGATCATCCACTGTTTCATCACTTTAAAATTAGCTGGCGGATGCAGAAATTCCTTAGGCACTTCGGTGTTAAGGTAAATACACTGTTAGGCTATTACTCATTGGCCTAAATATCATATATCAGTGGTTCTCAAACGGCTTTGCTTCAGGATCAAACTTGATGTTTTGTTGGATATCAAGTTGAAAGCTAATGCAATTGCAACTGGTTACTGTTTAAAACTAAGCAAAACAATAGTCCCGCTCCAAAGACTTTCTAACTTCTGCAGAACACAAATGAACATTTTACTGAAAAAGTTTTTTCTCCATGCATGAAAATCAGTGGGGTCCAACTCAACAAAATATTGGATCTAACTGACTTTCACTGTATGGAGAACAAAAACACAGAGATATTTTACAAAAAAAAATTGTGTTCGAAAGACGAAAGATTGTTATAGGGCTTTGGGTCAGTATGTATGCAAATAATGATAATATTATCATAATAATAATAATGTTAAACTCATTAACATTTATATTAATATTAAACAGTGAATTAATTAACCTTTTAATAAATAAGTACACTTTATCACACTTATATATACAATATATATGTAAATGTGAACAGAAAATAACTATTTGCATTACTGCTACTATTATGTGTGAGCCCTTGTCACCGTTTCCTTACACCTAAATACTCTCATGATATCTGTGTAGCTTGTTTGGGGGAAGAGCACACAGTTGCTCGTGCAGCAACAAGCTATCACTGGCAACTCTCCACTCACGAAGAGCTCTCTTTGTGCTCATGGGGATTGCAGATCGATCTATTGGAGGAAATGGAGACAGGCGATCCCCTATCTCTTTTCCAGCCGGATCAGTCGGGTCTAGCACCAGGTTCAGAAGCTCCGTGAGCGGTTACTTCTCCACGGGCGGACCCGTCCTTGGAGAGACGCGCATCTTCCTCCAAGGAGGACTATGTGATAAGCGTGGACAGCCAGCCTGCACCGCAGTCACCACAGTATGAGGAATTATTGGAGGTGGTGACTCGCGCCATTAAAAGACTGGCCGGAGGTGCAACAGCTAGAGCCACAGACAAGCAGGCTAGATGAGCGGTTCTTACGGCCGAGGCCGCCTTCCACTCCTAGTAGTCTGCCTTTTTTCCCAGACCTCCACTCCGAGGTGTGCAGGTCCTGGAAGAAACCCTTCTCTGCCCACACTTACATTCCTGCTTCGGATTACTATGGCAATGTGACAGGAATGGCAGAGAAGGGTTACAAACAGTTGCCCCCGGTGGAACAGACGCTGGCAAGCCATCTGTCACTGGAAAAAGCAGCCTCGTTAAAAGGCCCCTCTTTGCCTTTTAAGCAGCTGCAGGTGACATCAGCGTTAGTTGGTAAGGGGTATGCAGCGATGGGTCAGGCTGGCGCATGTTTGCACACCCTGGTGGTACTGCAAGCCTATCAGGCTGATTTGCTGAGAGAACTCAGCGAGAAAGATCAAATAGATCCAGAGGATATTTTAGAGCTGGGGCGTACAGCGGATCTTTCTCTACGTGCCACTAGAGAGTAGGCCAGGGCTGTGGGAAGGTCGCCACTTATGGTTGAATCTCTCTGCGGTAAAATCTCAGGATAGAGTTTTGCTCATGCCCCACTATCTCCCTCAGGGTTATTCAGGGATGTTGTTGAAACAGTGGTGGAGCGGCACCAGCAATTTAAAAAGAAGTGACGGCTTTTCGGTCGGTTCTTCCCCGCCGCTCGCAGCAAAGGGCGGCAGGTGATAGGCAGCGGCTGCCTAAAGCTTCTTCCTCTTATCGGGGGAATCAAAAACAGAGTGTGGCGTCTCGTGCACCCCCGTGTAGCTGGGGTGCAGGGGACAGACAGTATGGGGCTCCTAAGCCATCAGTTCCAAAAAAGGACCTGAGGGACGTGCTGACGGCTAGGAAAATCCAAACTAAAAAATCCTCCTGATCATCAAGAAGCAGTGAGAGATCAGCCGGGAATGCCGCAGCCACACACGGCACCCGTGGCTTAAATCATGATCGTGAATTATATAGCGGCTTTGGAAAGGCTGCAGGGGATCTCTCACTGGCTTTTGCACGTAATAAAAAGTGGGTATCTCATCCAGTTCAAAACCCGACCACCATGCTACAACGGGGTGGTTCCTACAGTAATTAGTTCAGACCAATCTCAAGTATTAATTCAAGAAGTAACCGCTCTTTTGGAGAAAGGGGCCATCGAGGTGGTCCCCTTGGCTGTCAGAGAGCGGGGCTTTTACGTTTTTTTTTTACGTTTTTTGCGTTTTTAAGAACGGAGGGCTGAGGTCCATTTTAGGTCTCAGACAACTGAACCTCTCAGTCAGTCAGCTGAAGTTCAAGATGCTTACGCTGAAGCAAGTGGTGTGTCAAATCAGGTCCAAGGACTCTCTCCGGCCCAAAGAACGTCCTATCTGGGCGTAATATTGGATTCGGTCTCGGTGCAGGCACGATTGTCGATATCCTTCTGTCTGCGACCAGACAAGTAAGGCAGGGGTCTGCTCTGAAAAGCTTTCAGAGACTGTTAGGTCTGATGGCAGCAGTGATTCCGCTGGGGCTGTTACATATGAGGCCACTCTAGTGGTGGCTAAAAAGCAAAGGTTTTTCCCAGAGGGGGACCTTTTTGTCTGATCAATGTGTCTCGAGCAGGGGCTCGGACCATGACGCTATGGAGAGATCGGCAGTTCCTAGACTCAGGGCCGTTACTGGGGGCCCAGTGCTCTCAGGCCACCCTGATAACCAATGCATCCCTCACCAGCTGGGGAGCGATCATGAGTGGTCGTCCAGCTCAGGGGCAGTGGAACGAGGCTCAGCGTCAGCTGCATATAAACTGCCTAGAGTTGCTTGCGGTGTTCAAGGCATTAAAATTTTTCCGTCCAGAGTTGATGGGTTGTCACGTTCTGGTACGCTCAGACAATATGGCAACAGTGGCATATATCAACCATCTCCCAGCAAAGAGGGCTAGTCCTACATCCTCGCCCAGAGAAGTACAATCTATGGCTGTGGCCTCTGAGGGCGCACAGCTCATAGCAGCAGGTTTGTCGGCAGAATTCGCTCATACTATTCTGCACTCCAGAGCTCCTTCAACTAGAAGGTTGTATGAGGTGGAAACTCTTCACCTCTTGGTGCGCAGAGTGACAGCAAGAACCAGTTAACTGCCTGATTGGCTCAGTTATGGAATCACTCTCTACGGGGATTGCTCACTCAACCCTAAAGGTGTATGTGGCGGCAATTTCGGCCTTTCATGTACCTATTGGTGACTGCTCAGTGGGCAGACACCCACTAGTTGTATGGTTTTTGCGGGGTGCACTAAGGCTGAGGCCAGTGGTGCGTTCTAGGATACCAACTTGGGACTTAACAGTGGTCCTAGAGGCTCTTTCTAAACCGCCATTTGAACCATTAGATCAGATGTCTGTCTAACTATCAAAACGGTGGTCTTGATGGCACTCTCCTCACTTAAGAGGGTGGGAGATTTGCAGGCCTTTTCAGTGGGACCTAACTTTATAGACTTTGCACCCGTGAGCGTGATATATTCCGAAGGTCCCTACGGTTCCACCATAGCCCATAGCCCTTCAGGCTTTCTGCCCCCCTCCTTTCCAGGAAGCAGGCCAAGAAAAACTTCATTATGTGTGTCCGGTGCGAGCACTGGACATTTATATTCGTAAGTCTGTGGTGTGGAGAAGGTCGGACCAGCTGTTTGTGTGTGTGGGTCCCCCTCAGAGGAAAGCAACTGGATGGTCCTCTCCCTTGACCTTTGCAAGGTTTTATGGGCTTTACGTTTTCCCGGCTACCCCAGGTTCTGTTGTCCTTAGCTGTGCTACTCCACACTAGGCAGGAACTTGTGGGTATGGGTTCATTGGTATTTCGTTCCCAAAGTGTCTATAGACGCAGTGTGAGTTCCTGAAAAGGAACAGGTTATGTATATAGCCCCAGTTCCTTGAAGGAACGAGACACTGCATCTCTAGCCACGCCCACGGCATCCCATGCCGAGCGCTTGCTTCATTTCTGAGCTAATGTGTGATGCGCCGCACCTGGGTTTTTGAGCTCCGGGAATCATGACGTCACCCACCTATAACGCCCGGAGGCCTTATTGGACAGATTTACAGCAGTATTACATTACAGTATTATCTTAAAATACACTTTTAAGATTTAAAAGTATACTACAAAAACATATTCGATACATTTAAGCACATTTTAACATCATTACCTGCATAAGTTCCAGTAATACGTAAACAGTATTAACATGACTTTCTAGTTTTTTATTGTGTTTATAATTATTTATGTATTTTTTATTATTTATGTTTATAAGTATTTGGTTCCTAAATGTTTCTTATATTTTAATGGTTGATACCATGGTCATAGTATTTAATATAATGTGTGTTGTATTTTGCCTTGTTTAGTTCTGTTTATGGTTTTGGAAAATGAAGGCATGTTACAAAACCTGTCCATTTTGCAGTCAGTTTAATAGCAAATCGACAGATTACCAGTGCCAAAATCTGGTTGCTGAATGTCGACAACAACAATAGATACTGAAAGCATTTTTACTTCCTTTTTAAGCCTTTTTATATTGTTATGCTTTACAGTTGCATGATTGCTTCCATTTTAGCATTTATATTTCACACCAAAATCGTGAAACAGGGAGAAATATAGTCCAAATGTTTACCCATGGAAGGCAAAAACAGGCTTCAGGAACCTGTCAGACTCCCCTGTAGAAATACTCAAAAAGTTCCCTGCCTTTTCGGAGTGCTCTGAAAAAGGTGACAGCTTGTTTTATGTCCAAGACAAACACAGAGGTTCTTTCCAGTATTCCGTGTTCAAATCCGATGAAAGGTGCTGTATTTTCGTGGAGTGGAAGCACACAACACAGAGGGCCTATTAACTCTTACAAACGACTGAGGGGAGATCTGTGAAACTGAACAGACTGTAAAATACACACTGCTATAGGCACATGTTCAGAGACATCGGTTTGACTGACTAGACTATAACCTCCAGTGGCTCTCAACTGGCTTGACTCAGAAATGGGTTTCAGGTCTGTTCTGATATGGCGGAAAAAGAAACCAATGCCAAAGGTAGCTAACCATATAATCGTACATTTTGTTGTGATAGCTTATCGAGTTTAAAAGGGAGAATAAAATGTTTCCCATATTGTTAGTTTATACTGAAGCCAATGTTTATGGGAGCAAATCATCCGTCGCCTTTTTGTTAATATATTAAAACCATAAGAAGCCAACGTTAATACAAAGATTATATATTATATGAACTTTAAACATGCATCTTATTTGTCATTTTGTAACTTTGAATGAAAGAAAGAAATAAGAAACTATGGTGAATATTCTGCATGTAAAGTCCTACCAAGCATAACGCTAAATCTGACCTAGATTTTCGGTTACGCTTGGGACTGTTTTGAAAGTTTTGTATGTATTTTCTTTCACTTTTCCATCTTCTTTTCATTTCAGCCTCAGTTGATTGACTCTTTGGCACCTGGGGAACAGCTAAGCAAAAACAAGAGCCACTGAAGCTAAACACGAAACCACAAAACTAAACTCCCGACATTTGCTCCCCAGTCACGTGAAACTCTTAACTTCACCAGAATACCCAGTAGATTCACTTCTACAGAGGAAAAAACATGGCATTCTTTGTTGTCATGTGGCTCTTTTCCCAACTGAAGGTAACCAGAAGGACCGATTCATTAACTGAAGGGTTACTGGAATCCACTGTGCCAAGGTTTGTCCTTGAAGTAAATGCAATTGAAGTTGCTTTAGCTATAACACTAACTTCACAGGTCATATGACAGAAATCAATCACGTTTCTTAATATGTATCAAGCCTTGAGATATTGATATTCCCATCTTTACCTTATCTCCATCCCGAGCTGGGAATGATGCCATTTGGCTCTGTAAAGTCGAGTTTATAATCAAAATACTATTGGCTCTTGTGTTTCTCTTGACTTATTGTGTCATGCTACGGGGCGGGAGTATGTTTCCTGAATGAGATGACAGCGCGTGAACAGAGCGGCATAATTTTTAGTGATTAAAACCTTGTGTTTTACCCTCTTCTTTACATAAAGACTTTGTATGGCTTTATAAGACTTGAAATGTGATACTGCTTGTTTATGATTAGTTTGTGCAATAAAAAATTGCATACCTGTGTGTGTTTATATTGTTCATAAGTGGGTGGGTTTAGGGTAGGGACGGGGTTTGGTGCTCCAGTAAAAGTAAAAAAATATATAATAAATTTATATATGCATGCAAACCATTATATTAAGCCAAACAACTGAAAGCAATGGAGGACACTTCACGTCAAAAAGTGACTAAAAAGGGGTACCTTGAGCTTCAAAAAGTGACGCAAAAGGGTCTTGACCAAGCGTCAAAATGTGACGAGTTGGAGTGAGATTGTGTTAATATTAGGGGTGGCCAACATCGGTCCTAGAGAGACACAGTAGCAGTAAACCAATCATAAAGGACCAATCACAACAGTGAGGGCTCACGGAAAGGCGGGGTTTATACAGACTGATTCTTCAAACTGCATCACACGAGTCGTTTACGAATCATTTCGAAATGGGGTAAAATTAAATCTATTTTTGGAGAAAACTAAAGTGTTTTTTGACCTTGCACACGTCAACCTGTTTTAAGAGACTCATAAAACAATATTAGCAACCTTTAAAATGGCAAAATAGCGGCACTAATGAGAAAAATATCAATAACTAATTTTCAACCAAAATCGAAGTTACAGACTTTTGCCTTTGCACTGCAGCACTGTCCTGTAGAGTTTACCTTCAACTTGCATAAACATACCTGCCTTGAAGTTAGCATGCTTTAAGACCTTTATTAGTTGTTTAAGTTGGTTAACCCGCGTAACTCTGTTGGACAGTTGCCCTTTAGCAGCAAGACTGGACAACCCTGATGTATGTATAAATATAATCTGGACATACTACATTTATAATGCTGTCATTGACCTACCTTGTGTCACTAAATTGCTTTTCACAAATCTTCTCCTATGGCCTCGTGAGATAGTAAAGTGTCCATTAAAAGTGCATTGAAAAGTAGAAGGTCTTCCAAGTACTTTTTGCGTACTGTTTTATGACTATGGTGAATCCAAATTAATTAATATTTTTCACTTGCTATATAGTACAAAAGTATGTAGCCTAAGAATGAGTGTTTGTTATCCCCGATGGGCTGGCAAGGGTGTTTCCCTGTCTACAGTCCAAGTTTCTGGGATTGTCTCCAGCATCCCTATGACCCTGCAAAGGACAAGCAGTGTGGAAAATGGATAGATGATTTATCTTTGGCTTTAAATGTTAAAACAATCTCACAGAGACTACCTCTATTTCTTGTTTGAGCATCACGGGATAGAACAGAAGATAGGACTCTATCCTTTTGAAAGAGATTTGCCGATTCTCTCACTGAACATAAGATAAGTACTGATCTTGATAACAAGGAAACACAGTGGAAAGTGGGCATATGTGGTGTCTATAAATGTTGCAATAAAATAAGGGATATCTATGGAGGTACTAGTCAACTATGTTCAGAAGATACAGCCCCAGTATTCAATGGTGCCTCATCACTCACTACAACCTCTGCTGCCAGGGTCACGGTCTGCCCTAAACAACTCCTTCAGGGAATTTATTGCAGCCTTTGCTCCTCTTAGAATAGTTTACAGACATTGACTGGCCGTGGTCCTCACAGTTGGACTAACGCAATCTGTCAAAGCACCCGGTGATGAGTCTGTTATCACTGGCGTGCCTCAGGAGTCCAGCCAGCATATTGTTTCATAGGGCTTCCTTTTTCCTGAATAGGACAGTCCTGCTGGGAAGGCGAGATATATACCGGCACCTCACAACATGGATTAGGTGATGACAACCATGTCCGACTTCTGCAAATTGAAGGGATGAGCGAAAGGTCTGTATGCAAATGTGCGCTTTCATAAGGATCACATACCAACAATCTTCTATCATGCTAAAGCACGGCTAGCATAACTAAAGACAAAAGGTTTTAAACTTAAGTACTTAATACAACAGCTGACATAAATTATCTCTTCTAAATGTATGAAGTAGCATTTGTAAGAGAAAAGAAGTTTAAACCAATAAAATTCTTCTAGTATCAAATTAAACATGGGTTCCAAGCTCACCGGAAGTCAGACATGTCTGCACTTTTTGCTTTAAGGTGTCTTAGGTCAATCGATTCAATCTGATTTGTCAATCATTCAGACTGGTTATATGAAACGGTTTAACCAGTTAATCAAGAA
The DNA here is from genome assembly GCA_032361145.1 of Enteromius fasciolatus. Taxonomy (NCBI): domain Eukaryota; kingdom Metazoa; phylum Chordata; class Actinopteri; order Cypriniformes; family Cyprinidae; genus Enteromius; species Enteromius fasciolatus. The sequence continues at coordinate 12,635,375 of JAUMHR010000082.1, forward strand.
CCAAGTGAAAATAATTTTTTTCTCCAGAGTCACACATTTTCAGTAAGTCACGGATATTAAATAGACCACATGTGTGTAACAGGTACAGAGCACTTCAGAAAAAGAAGCCGCAGCAGAAAGCTCTCTTCAAATAGCGCCCATGTTAATTTGGTGTCTCCTGTCCTGCTTTGGTGAACAAGGGAAATGGTTTATTGCTTTTATCACTGGCATCAAGCTGAATCTGAGAGGCCACTGGGCAAGAGAGGCTGTTTGCTCAAGTGGAGCCAATTACCAAAAATAAATTGGGTCTTCCTCTCTTGCGCTCTTTTCTCTTCCTCTTTGGCCTCATCTTTTTGGCATGGTGTCCACTCAGGTCTGGGTTTCAGCCATGCAGCCTCGTCCTTCCAAATAAACACACTGGTAATGGCTATTTACTCAGTGTGTAAGAGCAATTTCACTAGAGGAAGTTAAACATCTTTGACAAGCGAAATGGCTGCAGATAAATCACTGCTGGCCTTTCTTTGGGCTTGATTGAGAGGTGTATTGTAACTGTTACCAGCAGTGCTTTCAAGAGCTTGAGCCGTTTCAAAACACGCCGGTTAGAGTGGTCAGGGTTGGCCCTGGGCATAGGTGGAATAGGCAAATGCTACAGTAGGGGCGACAATACGAGTGAAGGTTTTATTTTTAAATTGTAATGTTATGAATTTAAAATATTACACAAAAAATAGTATTTTTTGAGAAATTGGATTGCTCTCCCGACTCACTCCATTTCCACGCATAATCAGTATTTTCTTGTGCAGCCACTTTCACATTGATCAGTTACCTGATCAGTACCAAGTTGGGGTGTCAAAATTAATCGTTTCTACGATGCATCGCGCTGCAGATGAGAACGATTCGGTATCGTTCGGTAATAAACCATAATTGGTTATAACATACTAATGTGCTTTGTCGCAGTAGAATACAATGGCTGAGGAAGGCGGATCTCGAGTGCGAGTAATTGAAAATGCTCCAACAGCTTTAAAATATGACATCTGGGCACATTTTGGCTTTTATGAACAGAGCTACTGTCTCAGGTTGTCGAGGAATGGCAGGTATCAGATGTAGTGCTTGTGACAGATAATGTGTCGAACATGAGTTCACAGATTGCGTTTGTCCAACTGTGAGGACCACGGCCAGTCAATGTCTGCAAACTATTCTAAGAGGAGCAGAGACCGCAACAAATTCCCTGAAGGAGTCGTTTAGGGCAGACCGTGACCCTGGCAGCAGAGGTTGTAGTGAGTGATGAGTGATCATTCCCACACGTTAAATGCTTCACGCATACAGAGAATCTGGCATCGCAGCGCACGCTTAAAGTGGCTGCGCTATCCCGGCTTTTGGACAAAATCCGCTGAATTTTAACATTCTTTCATCGCAGCACCACAGCGAGCCACTGTCCGAAAGTCAAACAGCAATGTCTTGGCCTCAGAAATCACAAGCTGATAACTGATGTCAGAAGAGAGCAATGATTTTAAGCAATGAGCGCGGTGTGCGTGTGCAGGACGTGTGATTATTACAGTTAACTATGCGAAGTGATATGGAACTGTAATGCGGTCAAGAGAGCTGCCTGGAACTA
>JAUMHR010000082.1:12638322-12649290 GCA_032361145.1 Enteromius fasciolatus
TTCATTTTATATATTCAGACTTTCATTCCATATATTCAGACTTTCATTTTATATATTCAGACTTTCATTCCATATATATTCAGACTTCATTTTATATATTCAGACTTTCATTTTATATATTCAGACTTTCATTCCATATATTCATGTTTCACTCAATTCCATATTCTCAAATTTTCCTGAACAGCATTCCATAATATATATATATGTATATATGTATGTATGTATACATTATATATATACATAAAAGAAGAATGGAGCCAGAAGACGCACTTGTCAAAACTATTCACACCCTTCTTTGTTAACTGTCAAATCATCAGTCGGCCAGTTTTTGATGTGGCATGTCAAACCAAGAAAATGACACAGGCGTTTTTTTTAAATGATGCTTCGCATTTTTTATGCTTCGTTGTGCGCTCTCACATTGGCTGCCTTTGTTTAGTCATGAGATGTTAGATGTCGGCGATACTCGTCCCGGTGTGTACAAGCCTTATTGCTTAAAATGAACGATTACTAGAGACTTAATTCTTCATGACAACTAACATTGAAGCTGAGAAAATCAACAACACTGTGGTCAACAGGGGAAGTCGCAGCCTGATGGTTAGAGAGTTGAATTTGTAACGTTGTGGGTTCGAGTCTCAACTCTGGCAGGGATTAGGTGGGTGGAGTAAATTATCAGCGTTCTCTCCACCTTCAATACCACAACTGAAGTGAAACTGAATCCCCAACTGCTCCCTGGGCGCAGCAGCAATATGGCTGCCCACTGTTCTCTCTCTGTGTGTGTGTTTGTGTTTGTTTACTTCTCACTGCCGTGTGTGTGTGTGCAATTGGATGGGTTAAATGCAGAGCACAAATTTTGTCTATGGGTTTACCATACATGTCACATACTTACCTTTCAAATGTCGTTATTACTGTTTTCCATGTTTGTGGAGTGAATATGTTTCAATGGCTTAGCACAAACTAAGCTAAATGACAAACAAGATTACAAGTTCTAAAAATCTTTAACCCCAAGTCTGAACATTAATGATAACAATACCTAGTTACTCTAGTAGTCTAAATGTGTGGTATTTGTATTTGGTATTACGACAAGTTTGTCCAACACAGTCTCACAAGCAATTCGTACATATTCGTACGAGGTGCCAAAATTGTGCCAATTCGTACTAATTCATACGACCTCACTCGTACGATTCCATACGATTTGTCTAAAACCATGTGATGGGTAGGGTTTGGGGCGGGGTTATGTTTAGGTAATTCGTACAAAATTATACGAATTGACATCTCGTAAAATACGTACGGTTTAGAATAAAGAGTCAGGTCATACAAATTCGTACGAATTAGCCACCTCGTAAAATATGTACGAATTGCCATGAGATCAAGTTGGTTTGTCTACAAACACCAGCTGTGTGCAGTAGCAGCAATGAATGACTCAAGATTCATTCGGCTGTGTAAATCCATTCAGCTGTATTTCTGAATGAGAAGACACCTGCCCCTCCTATATCGCTGCACAATGGAACTGTTACCAGGCACTTCACGTGGTGTCCTTCCAAGTTTCCGGATCTCTGTGTGAAGGGCACGGGAAGACAGCTGTGCCAGGGACAGATGTTGCGTGGAACAGGTGTCTGGAGCTTGGTTTTCCGCTGGATTAGCATGTTCATGATAGACGGGCCACACAGACTTCAAATGCAGCTCCCGCGGCTAACCACATCAAACAGACAGACGGCTGATAATGAGCTGAGGGGAGAGAGGCAGAGAGGTAGACAAGGTTAGACCGAGAGACGCTGAGCCAACACAGATTTATATATATATATATATATATATAGCTGTCATACTGCCATGTAAAACTATAGTTATATTTGCTGATCAAGGGAGATATTGGCTAGAAGCTAATGAATAAAAGTAGTGACGCTGCTTAATTAACATCATTTTTATTTAGCGTGACAATCGTTGTTTTACATTATGGGAACGCGCTTCACTATTAACTAATTGCTTGTTTGCATGCATATTACTAACACAATAACTGCTTATTAGTTCTTATTCAGCACATATCTATGGAAGCCTGTTTCCGCCACTAAGTTAAAAATGTAAAGAGGTTATTGCAACTTTTTATCTCACAATTTTTTTCTTGGAACTTCTCTGACTATAAAGTCAGAATTGCATGAATTATGAGATATAATCCAAGCTTTCATACCACGGAGTGGTCAGTGTTTTGAAGTATTAGCCGGTTAGCATGATGCCAAATGCATTCAAACAAAAGTAAAATGTAGTTTGATTCATTCTAATGAATCGGTTCTTTTGAATGGTCTATGTGGATGAATAGTAGTTTTGTGTGTTTGAATAGCTAACTTCGTACATAGCTACACTAATGCAGAGCAAATTAACTTTGTGTGTCTGCAAAATGTAACTTATAACGTCCATTTCTCGGCTGTATCATTTTAAGAGTTTAATGCTTACCAAACTGACATGGATCCTTAAAAGTCCTAAATCAATGTTTTACTATTTTGTAGCTAACGTACTAACTTTAACTTGCTAGACAAGATTCCTTTGAAACTATTGATCCACTATGACAACAGAGAGAGAAAACGTATACTGTGTCTTACTGTGCACTAGTATGGAAACTGGGAAAAGGCCACAATTCAACATTTAATACGGAATAGCTTATCTTCTTATTATGTGGTCATAATTCAGTATTGGTAGGACCAGATTCAAATAGTGACCTCAGCCACTGATGACACACGATACAGAATGTTGATACAACATGGTCTGGACTGAGCTTTTCTGTCAGAGACAGACTGATAGCCAACTTGATATAAATGGTTTCCAGATCTATTGAACGGTATTTTGGACAGACTCTTGACAGTAGGATACTTCTATATGAAACCACAATCAGAGACGTTAATGGGAAAATAAAATAAGAAACCTTATTTCATCACATGTAACGTTCTCATAGAAGACACTAGAAGCAGTACATGTAGGTGAAACGATACGTTTATTTATTGGCAGAATAAAGAGCCACAGTCTCTGTGTGCGATCACTAGATCGCAATCCGTGGGCTTTTCTTCGCCAACGACGGGTCAATAACTCAAACTGGTAATCACTCAGGTAAGGCAATCTCCAGATCGCTATCCGGGATCTGGATACCCCAATCACTGGTAAATATAGCAGGTAATATTATAGACATATGTCAAGGGTCTTACGGTCTCAGTTAGGACTTCCTCCAGGAGTGAGACACTCCATACTGCAAAACAGAGGTCCAAGAACAACGGAACTGCAGGTGAACAGAGAGGCATGTTACCTTGAGCTCAGCCACCATAATACTGGTTAGCGAGGCTTATATCCAGGGCAGGTGATTTGACTCAGGTGATTCTAATTATGTAATCAGGTGGCTGAGTGAAAATGACTGCACTGAGACAGCGTGACATCATACTATCATGTGAAACCACTTTCAGAAAACATGCTTTTCAAGGTATTTCAAATATTAGTCTTTACGGATAAATATTGATTGTATTGTCATGGAGTTCAGCATATTTGAAAACCAATATGACCAAATCAATCAAAATATTTATTTATGAATTATAAGTACGTAAAAATTTAAAAAGAAGTTTCTGTTCATTGTTTTACTAATCACTTTTTTATCATTATTATTGTTGTTGATTTTGGAATTCAAAGATGGTAAGCTTATACAACATTGCTTGAAAAAGCTTATATAAGCAATATTTCTTATTATTTTATATATTTCTTATTATTAAATAGCAATATAAGTGTTATTATTAAATATTAAGTAGCCAAACTGAATGGAAAGGGATTTAGAACTTAAAATAAATAAATAAGGTTGATGTTATCATTTAATTTATTCTTATTATTATTATATTTAAATAGTTACATATTATTAAGGATATTTATATTATAAACTACACTATAATTATTATTAAAAGACATGTTTGTTTATTTATTTGTTTCAAATTATTTTAGAAAACATTGGTCATATTTTCATCTATCTTAAAATGTTGTAAAAACCAAAATAGCAAAATAGTTATGGAACTAGCTAAATATAATATAATGTTACATAATATTTACGACATTTATATTCTAAACTACACTACTGTTTTGATAGTGTAAAAATACAAACTACACTATTTGTTAAAAAAACTATTGCTTTATGATATTGTTAGTGTTATTAGTACTCGTTGTTGTGAAACTAGCTAAATAATATAAAATATAAAATGTATTGGTACAGTATATAATTTTAAATATTAATATACTACAATGATTACTATTACTAGCAAAAATATTGATTATTATTCATATTAACAATGATACAGTAATAATTATTTAACAAAATGATTACAATTGATTACAAAGGTAACTAAATTATTAATTTATATATCCAAAACCCTAAACTTGTGTTTTGTTTTTAAAATGATGTTGCGATTAATTTCCACTTCATGGTGTTCTGCTTGTTTCTCAGTCCACGATGGCTTTGCATTTACTGTCCTACAGCCATAGCCAAAAAATAACAACAACACCCTAACCATCCAACCCAAAAAGAGCAAAAAATGTTCTCATTCCAAGAGTCCATTGCATAAGGAAATTATTTCCCCCTTAATCGTCCTTTATTAAATCAGGGTGAAGCTATTAGGGTGTGTATTTAGCTTTAATATGGCCTTTATTAAGAATACTCATTCCACACCATTTGAGCTGGGAAGCAGATCTGAAACAGTCACACAAGCACTAATGTGCAAGAGAAGCTCGAGGGGTCCGCTGAGTCATTCAATTAGAGTCAACACACACCAAACCCTTCAAATTACTGAGAAATTCATTAAAAACAGGCCAGGGTGCTCATAACAAGATGAAAACATCAGTCTGTTCCAAAGCAATACATCATGATCAAACGCGTATCATCTCGTTCAGAACTACCGAGAGATATTTCTTCAAATGCAGGTGGAGTTGAAATGCAAAAATGAATCAGAATCACTGAAATTAGACTCCTGGTCCAGCAGGGGGTTTAAAAAATTCATAACCCGAAGTATAAGCAAAAGTAATAGTGTTGCTTGCCTGTTGAATAATCAATACTGTTTAATAATGCATGAGTCATTGGGGAAGGAATATTAACAACGAATTACATCAACAAGCAAATATAGCTTTGGTTGATTTCATGCGTGTCTTTTTGTTTTTTAAGCAGTTGAAGTGACTGTCAGCACTTTAGAAACACGGACAGATGCAACGGCTGCTTAATAAGACAAACAAATCTGAAGCGCAATCTGTCAAAACTCCGATGCAGAATGAATTCATCCTGGCAGAAGGAAGATTGGGATCTCAAAGGAATCTTCATTTAAATGCAGAAGCACAACGGCATATTTTCGCACATTTCGGCTGTTTTTCCAGGCTCACGTTTGGATTGTATTTCCATGCGCTGGAATGCATTTAAATGAACGCGGGGGCATTAGCATATTGCGAGACAGAGTGTGTTTTCTGTAAATGCATGGGCCTTTTCTTCAACTACACACACTTACAAGCACTTTTCACACTCGCACTAGATTAATTTGTCTACTAACTGGGGAGAAACATGCAATTACAACACAGAAGAATTCTTTGTTTTGTTTTTTCTTCTTCTCCAGAACAAACCAGGCAGATCCAGAACTCAATAAGGGGACATTATATATACTATATTTCATATATTCTTCATTTTCAATTCTATATCATTAAGTCATTATAATTTGTTGTGCAAAAGATTGTCAAATATTAAGAACACTACACACTACACAAAACAGTATATTTCTGTGTAAAATTCTATGACAAACTGGGTCTGTGACCACGGTAAAACTATAAAATCAATTAAAGCCATTTGCACATTTTTTGTAAAATAGCTAATAATAATATTAATAATAATAGATGAAATAATTTTTTTTTTTTTTAATCATCAGATTACAAGTTTGATTTTATTATTGTTATTATTATTGTTATTATTGTTAAAATGAGTAATACTCCAATAAAAACATCCAATGTCATTTTATATTTATGTATTTTGTTTTTACACAATATAAATATTTTAATAGTTAAAAAATTATATTATTAAATATAATTGTTTTTATTCTCTAAAATGATCAAATGTTAAAATAGTAAAACAAACAATAGTTTTATAATTTAGAATTTATGACAAGAGTACAACTCAAATAATAATAGCTAATAATACTCAGCTAATAATAATAATAATAATGCTAATAAATAACAAATAATACAATTATTATTTTATTTATTTAGTTAGTTATGTAGTTATGTGTTTGTTATGCCAAGCTCATATCCTAGTTTTGCATTTTATAAACTGCAACAATTCAGAACACCTATAGTTGTGGGCATAGTTAGGAAATATTATTTTTGACTGCGAGAATGAAATGAATACCGTTGATGCCAAGGCCTGTGTCTGCAGCGGTGCATGAAAGCGTTCTCAAACAGGTCAAACACATTTAATTGATTTCTGCTGCTTTGCTATGGAATGGCTCGCTGGTCAAGGTTCACTGTAGCATCCCATGAAACCAGATCCTTATTTACCCATTCAAGTGCTTTTTATAAAGAGGACTAAACATGTAAACTGAGCTAGCGCTGCAAATAACCGTACCCCTGCACGTTCCTGCTTTAATTTCGGTCTTGCATTTCATGCTTTTGAGGTCGATTTGTAATAATGAAGTGTAAAATAACCTTTATTAAAGCTTTTGGAAGATTTAACGGTCAAAACGAAGGCACTGAATCTCAGATCAGTCCTGGATGGGCAGTGAATGCTGGTGCAGATCGTCTCTGAAGTCTCTTAGTATCTGGTTTGAATCAAAGGCTTACAGAAATATTTCACAGTGGAATTAAAGTGCTGTGAATGAGAAACATGTGACGAGTCAAAGTGGTGAAGGACTAAAGCAGTCGCTCTGAGAAGCTGATAAAGGTGTCTGCTGAATGTCCTGTGTTTGAGTTTAGAAAGGTCAAATCATCCTCAAGGATCTTTCTGAACATACAGTACTGTATTAGCATCTTGAAGCAGGTCATTTTTTTCCAGTTTCGAAATGTGGTTTTAAAGTAGATTTCTGTAAGATTAAAAACATTCTGTAAGATGTGTTAGCATTTGGTTCATGTGTTAATAAGTTGATAATGTTGGTTTGACAAAGAAAAAAAATGGTGTTTTACAACTTAATAGCATCATGTGAAATCATGCTAATAGCATGTTAAAACATTAGCAACAAATGCCAAAACATGTTAGAGACATATTAGCAACATGCTAACAGTTCTGAAACTAGACAACGCTAAAAGACAAATGCTCTGCTCAGTGGTGCAACATCCCTGGTGTAAAAAAAAACAGCTAAAACCAGCCTAGGCTGGTTGGTTGGTTTTAGCTGGGAGACCAGCCTGGTCTTAGCTGGTGTAAGTTGGTCAAACAAGCTGGTTTTACAGCGGTTTTAGCCACATTTCCAGCTTGCCAGACTGGTCTTCGCTAATCTAGTCTGGGAGACCAGCTGGAACGACCAGCTAAAACCAGCCTTACCAACTTAAACCAGCTATTTCCAACCTAAACCAGCTAAGACCAGCCAACCATCTTAGGCTGGTTTTAGCTGTTTGTTTTGTTTTTTTCACAAGGCAGTAATTAGCAGTGTTTGACTTGTAAACAAACCATTTGAATGTGTTCAAAAGAATTAATTAATGGATATGAAACTGGTTTCTCTTTAAAAATACAGGTTCCATATTTGCATCGACGGTTCCATTTAGAACCTTTAACATCCATTGTATCTTTCCACTCCACAAAAGGCCCTTTAAAGTGGAAAAAAATTATAATTTATTAAAATGTTCTCCACACTAAGAACAAATTGTTCACTGAAAGGCTCTTTATGGAACCAAAAATGGTCCTTCTATGGCTTCACTGCAAAGACCTTCTTTAGAAACCTTGCCTTAAGCAGTCAACATTGAATGTTACTAAGAGCCTGAACATCAAGGATAGCTCATCCAGACTGTAGATTTCTAGTGCACTCAGAAATAATGACGTGGGCATATGGACTCCAGTACTTCAAAAAGGCCTGCCGTATGTTGCGTATCTGGTATCAATTAGATGACAGTCAACAAAACCTCATGATGAGCCAATAGCTTCATTTTGTTCTCTGAAACTGAGAGGCGCCGCAAATTTGACCCTAAAGACAGTCTGCAAATTACTGTCACACTTTACTGAGGATGAATGAACAGCAATTTTAAACAACTTCCCCGGGCTAACTATAACCGTTCTGTTTGGCTTGTTGGCATCAATGACTAAGAAGGAACTCATCTCTACACGCAAAGGAGATGTTTCGATGAAAGCAACAAGATTTAGCATGCAAACCTGAAATCCAAAACAAAAGATTCTGATTTATTGATTTATATTTCTTTGTGGAATTACGTGGTTGCCTGGTCTGGTGTTCAATGCAAATTTAGTTTGGGTCCTAAACACAGATTATTATTTCAAAGAACTAATTGATTTCAATCAAGGGTTTTTGAGATGGTAATGCAGAGGTTTTGGATTAACAGTCCATTTATAAAAACTGTCAATGCAATCCTATTAGAAACATCAGAAGAAAAAATATCTCATGCAGATCCTTCAAGCAAGACCTTGGCTTAAGGGACTTTAAACTTTAATTTGTCAGCGATGACCACAACAAAGTGGACAAATCATACAAATCCTCTTCCAGTTAGCATAAAAAATGGCTGGTTAACATGGGCTAACAGCATAGTTGTAATGCTGATACAGCAGGTAGACATGTGCTGTTGCTTCAGTCAAGATTACTCCCCGGAGGAGTGTCTGCAAATGGTCTGTTAATCTCCGTCAGCCTCTTACATCGTAGATCACTCTGAATGTAGATTTTACTGGACTTTTTTTTAGTATCTGTCTTTTTACTGCCTCTTCTGGTGGTACCTGGGAACAGTGGTGGTTAGGGGTGACTTCAGGGTGATTTTTAAGTGAAATGTGTTGCTAGATCAATATCATGGTCTTTGAACAGCATTTATTCAATCAGATTGTAAGGTTATGTTTATTGGGGTTGGGTCTTCAACAATTTTTTTAATGTTCCTGAAAACATATAGTCTACAAAGAAATGCTGTGTTCATGCTGATTTTATCTAGCTTAAAAAATAAATAAATAAACTTCATGACTCTATAAATGTCATGTAGTATAACCAAGTAAACAGACAACTAATACACGATTAGACATTTTCGATTATTATTTTTAACTGTTCGAAACTGTTTTTAAATGTATTGTAAAAGTATTTTTACAGATGTCATGAATTGTTAAATTTTTAGTAGTTGCACCACATAACATTTTACAACCTAAATTAATCTTATGACATAAGAAGGTCAAGACTTTATTATATCGTTTCTCATGACCAATTCAAATTCATGCTAATTCGTACTAATTTGTACGACCTCGTACATTTTTGTATGATTTGTCTAAAACCCTGTGACGGGTAGGTTTACAGGCTGGGTTAGGTTTAGGTCATTCGTACGAATTGGCAACTCGTAAAATACGTACAATTTAGAAGAAATCATATGAATTCGTAGGAGTGAGGTTGATTGTTTCATGTTTTATATTTGTGTTTCATGTTGGTTGCACCACATGACATTATGTCAGATACATGTGTTAATGTACTATGTACTATTATGAAGTAATACAACAATTCTCTTGATTTGTAAATATTGTATAAGTTTACTTGTGGAAGGTACTGTAAAAATTGAAGTGTAAATTAAGAGTTATATATGTGTGTTTCTGAGGGGGAAAAGGGAAACTAATTTTAATTTTAATGTCTGAGATCCAGTTTCTATACACAAAGAATGTTGCCTCACATAGCATCTAGCTAGCAGGTCTCAATAATATAACAGTAATGTGATACAGAAATGTTTGTGAAAGTGAATATAATATTAAATAATGCCAAGGACTTACATCACTGAGACTGCTTAATTGGGCCACTTACAAATCCTTTTTATTCATTATGTTAAATTTTACATGAACAAATAATGCATTCTGACAAGAAATTACTGAACATAACCGAGAGGAAAATATTATGATGATATAACTTACTTGATTGGTGCGTAACCGATTTGCTGATTAAATCATGTATATGCAAAGCACTTTGTTCAGTGTGGAGTTGGCTGTTAATTCACAAAGCCTCAAAGCTTTATAATTTACACATGAAAAGAGCCGCTCTAGTGGCGTCTCAAAGCAACCAGCACTGCGAAGCGGCTAACTGTGCAGAAAGCATTGAGCTATAAAAGAGCAAAGAAAAGAAGCAGAGGGTTATCAGAGTGGTCACTGGTGGGTATGTTCAGAGAGAAGAGATCCTGCCAGTCCTGATGGAAATCATAACAAGAAGCTGGAGTCCTCTGGTGAGTTCAGGAACGCTGCACACTAACACAGCTCCAGTTTCTCTGTAATCTAAACCCCTGCGTTCAGCAGGCACAATGGAACAGTGTTGGGAAAGAGGCCAGAACGGAGCTCCACAGTCCGGGGAGAGCCTTACAAACAAGTATCTGGAGACCCGGGAGGACAGTCAATGGTTTAAACTGATAAGGATCCGAACACCTCAATGGCTGTGGTGAGAGCGACAAGAGTATCTCCAAGAACGTCATGTACATGTCTTACTGAGTGATCCTTATACCAGGTTTAGTCTTGCATGCTCAAATGTTAGACCTCGGATTTCTGATTGGCCTCTATGCAAATGATGTTGGCTTTGACATTTCTGGTAGTCCGTACTTCTCAACAGAGATCGAAATGCAACTCTGTCACTTCCATTTCCAACACTCAAAATTTACATATTTGCTTGGTTAGCACACACTGCCAATCTTGAGGTGAACAATTAACCTGTGCAAGATAATTCAGTGAAGAAATATGGTTTGCAAAAGGGCGTTTTTGGAGTGATAAAATACATATATTGGGTTCTCCAAAGAACAATCCTAGTCTGCACTGGCGTTTTCATTGCATTT
>JAUMHR010000082.1:12696669-12709115 GCA_032361145.1 Enteromius fasciolatus
CTGATACTACTGTAATCCACTGAGAAACCTTTTGTTGGAATTTTTTGGGGTCAAGCTATATTTGCAGCAAGTTTCTTTTTACAGTCTCACAACCAATTTGTATTTTACGAAGTGGCTAATTCGCGCAAATTCATACAACCTCACTCGTACGATTTTGTACGATTGCTATAAAACCCCAGTGACAGATAGGTTTAGGGGCGTGGTTAGTTGTACGTCATTCTTACAAATTGGCAACTCGTAAAATGCGTAGGCTATGATTTAGCGGAAATAGCCACCTCGTAAAATATGTATGAATTGCCGCAAGATCGGGGTGGCTTTCTAGCATGATTCTGATATCTAATTATCAGTGTGCTCTCTGAGTGTTTCCGGTCAGTTTGTAAGACTATGATCTGTTTTCATCTGTGGTGGTTATTTTCAAACCCGCATGCTAGTCCATCACTGTCAGCGCAGAGATCACACTGACTGCTACTCAACAACACAGACAGCTGCGAAACAAAAGGCAAGTGGCCGATGGGCAGCGAAAAGGACACCGGTCACACGATTACATCTCATCAACAGTGAATGAAGTGCTGAAATGACAGCCCCATTTTTTGAGTAGGCTGAGGAAAGATGCTAATCTCCACTGAAACGAGTTGCCTGAAAATGTAACCGCTGATTGTCCTGAATGAAACACAATAAGAGGACAAAAGCCATTAAGAAATCTTCTGCAGTATGGTTAAAAGTCGAATGTTTTTTTTAAGTAACACAAACAATCAGTAGGGGGCGCCCTTACACATTTATCTATTCTAATATCATTAGAATATCATCATGTTGTTAGATGATAATATGTGACCCTGGAGCCAATAGCCCCAGTGCAGGCTGTGACGAGGGCCCCCTGGACTGCACCATGAAGCACATACAAACACACAGACCTCGTATTTAGAAAGAGAACGCATATAAGCAGATTATACGCTTAATTTCGACCAATTAAAACCAGTAACTTATCAGTTTTTTATATTAAATTGAACCGTTATCTTTGAGAGCACGACCATCTTGCAGCACGCACAGTCGGATGTGCCTAAAAGAAAGAAACATTTCCATTCGGTAATAAGTTCATTGGTCTGTGTTAAATAACAGGCGATCTATTGCTGGAATGTGTTATGACAAACGCTCATTGCCGCTGTTATAAGTTCTCTAGTCTTCACACAGACCAAGCAACCAAGATCAAGCACTTCGTTCAGGTACAAGTGATATACAATCACTTTACTTAACACTCCCACTGAACAATCGTCTTTTTCAGACGTTGAAATGACATCCCCTGACAAGCCAGAATGAAAGTTTTATGACGTCTTTTTACGACGTCTTTTGGACGTCCAAAAGACGTCACGTGACGTCCAGTACCAAAACTGGACATCCAAAAGACGTCATAAAAACTTTCATTCTGCCTTGTCAGGGGATGTCATTTCAACGTCAGACGATTGTTCAGTGGGCTGCTTTGTTTTCATTTAAAAAAAAAAAAACTATACGAGGATGGATTAGACCCCACAGCCTCAGAAATGCTTGACAAAAATCCCACCGCTAGACCACTAAAACACACAAAGAGCACAAATATATGGATTTATTCACTGTTCACTGCACTGTCGGCATGAAGTATATTTTATTAGTATTATTTCTATATATAATAATATAGTAACTTTGTCGCCATGGACCCCAGTGCAGCTGCATTTCCTGCAATGTCTGTAGTAGTGACGCCACTGCCAGGAGCCCAGAAGCAGTAAGTCACTGCATGGGGTATGTTTAGCCAACAACACTGTATGGGTCGAAATTTTTACATTTTCTTTCCAAAAATCAGCAGGATATTAAGTGAAGATCATGTTCCATGAAGATATTTTGTAAATTTCCTACCACAAATATTTTAAAACATAATTTTTGATTAGTGATATGCATTGCTAAGAACTTCATTTGGACAATTATTTTCTCAATATTTAGATTTTTGCTGCCTCAGATCACAGATTTTCAAATAGTTGTATCTCAGCCAAATATTATCATTACCTAACAAACCATACATCAATGGAAAGATTATGGGGGGGGAAATGGCACTTGTGGTTTTGTGGTCCGGTCGACATATAATTAATATTAAATAATATAATTACAACTTTTGAATTTGTTTTAATAAAATATCACAGTCAAGCATTATCAAATTAATTTCTTGTAAAACTAAAACAGTGACAAAAACGTATGTGTTTTATATAAATATTTATTAAGATTAAAATAACAACTTTGACAAAAGACGGTTATGTAGGAAAAATCCTATACAGTGAGGTATTCAGACAAACAAACATGAATGCGATTGATGGTAATGGTATTAAATATCACACACAATCTATCAGAAAATCAACTGCAAATGTTTGGTCCTCAGCACGTCTTCAGTAATAATACACACCAAACGCAGCGGCCACACAGAACAAGCTGTCCTGTTAGAAAAAGAACATAAATACAATAACGCGAGCTATGAAAGTCACACAAATGTTACAAATAATTGCTCACTTACATTCATAAATATATCTTGAGCATAGCTGTCTGTATCTGCATCCCAGAAGCAGCGCGCAGCCATCCTGTCAAAACATGTTCAGTGGAAAATGTTGATCGTTTTATTTTATAGAGTATCTATAATCACACAAATATGTAAAATGTGTTTTAAAATGAAATCTGATATTTAAATATAATAATATTGACATGCCATATGCAATTAAAAGTGAAAAAATGTGTGTAAACATGAGTCTAAGTTGTTTCTTTGTGCTGGTGGCTCAAGATCTTGAGTAGTCAGATCTGCAAATAAAAACAGCCTTGGGTTTCAGATGCCCTGCAATATTGGTTTCACATCCTGAGATTGTATCTTATTCGATGTGGGTGTCCTAGAAAGATCAGCAGAAATCTCAAGTATGTGACAAACAACCCAAAGGTCACAGCTAGACATCTGAAGACGTGTTTTGCACGTGAAAACTTCTGTGGTCATGGGTCTGCTGAAGGTCTGTTTGATTTCACAATTCATTCATTTTCCTAAGAAGCGTTGCGCTTACTTGACTCCTTCTCCACGCTGTTCTCCAACCACAACTTGCACGATGAGCTTGTATCTGTCAAAGCCCGCATCTGAAAACACAACCTGTTGTCACTCAATCAAAACCACGACTCAGCCAACAAAAAAAAGTTTCCATGATCAGTTGTATGTAAGATGATTTTTATTAGATTGAGACACCGACAAAGTAAGTACTTACAGACTGAGATATACAGGTTGCAATTACATTCAATCGTTTAAGTAAGTATACAGTCAAACCAAAAACGATTAAGATATTTTTTTCATGTTTTTGGGTGCAGGACACTATATACTGATAAATTTGTGTAAGTGAGGACAGCAAAATAATAAATAAAACAGCCTGAACAAAACAAAGCCTGGTAATCGCCTGGCATTTAACTGCGTGCTTAAATTTAACAGCTGACAGCTATTGAACCGAATTCATTTGTGAGACGGTCTAACAGAAGGATGACCAAAACCAGTCTCGTTTGAGAGGAAAGGTAGTCAAATTCTATAAGAATGGCATTTCAATCCGAAATATAGCAATTAAAAAGATGAGATATGCCTAGAGAGACAGCGCGGAAGAAAGAAAAACACAACACCCAGAACAGACAGACTTGGCAGTGATGGCAAAACTAAAGTGTGGAGGACCCCAGTGTCCTATGCACGGTGGTAAATGGCAGCTAGTGGAGCCATGGGCCATTGTTACATCCTTCATCATGAGAACACACTGCAAAGCCTGGCCACCACAAAGTGACTGTCATTAGCCATGTTTCCACTGCAGATCTGCGCAAAACTTTGGCAATATTGGATCAATTTTGATGAAAAGGTATCGCTAAATGACAGCGTTTCCATTTGCCAATGTTATGCGACTAAAACGTACCCTCTCGTGATAAGTTGGATATATTTTGTCGTATGCGTGTATCTTTACAGAAGCAGCACAGAGCGATACGACCACATATTAAGCGTTTCTTGGGGGGTTATAATACTTTGAAGGATGATCATATGACTTTTTAAGTCTGTAAATGTGAAAAACCCCGATTCCATTGCGGTTTTGCGAATTATCCCTTTTTAGGATTGACTGAAAAACCACTGCATGCGAGCGTAAAAAAAACATTCTTACTATATTCGGGAGTTGGCGCATTTGCATTAGGCATATTTGGGATGGATTGGAATTGAAAAATTGTTGGATTGGATTGTTTGTATTGAAAAAAATCATTCTGAAAGTGATTTCTACTATATTGTTTCTCTGTGCCATTATAGCTGTGGTGTGGACTTTGCTGTACTTTAATATTGAGGAGGATTTTTTAGAAATCGCGGTTAAGGGTGGCAAAACAATATGCTGATAGGGTTGTGCAAATATTGTCATCCTAACAGTTGACAGAATATTTTTTTTTAGTTGATACTTTTCTATCAAAGTTATCTGACATCATTTGGAGTTCTTGCCATATTTTGTTACCATTTTGTAATGAATAAACTAAGAAAATGTTGAAGGTGTCTGTATAAATTTTAGTTTGATGTTAGATGTCTTTCCTAAAACATTCCTTAAAAAGGAAAAATAATGAAACTCGACATATACAACAAATTTAACCCAGTAAACATTACATCAATTAAAACAGTAAACAAAACCTCGTTTATATTAACGAAAAAATAATATTAAGACGAATAACCAGAATAGATACCCGTTTAAAACGCAGTCTGATGTTTATTTAACTTAAATACGAAAGTGATAATGAAGTAGAGTTTAGAAATCTGTCAGAAACAGAGCAGTGCCTCTCACCTTTCAGCTTGTTTTTAATCGCGTCTGCTAAAGATCTGGATAATGTGGGAACCTCTTCAGGATTGTACTGAACTCCATACAGTTGCTCCCTCAGGATTTCTCTAATGCACTCTTTCGCCACTCCTGGCTTGAACCTAAAGGAAAAATCAACAAAAAAGAGTTCAGCAGATGTTTACCTAAACGCTTTTTCGTGAACGCAGTTTATAAGCACTCAAATGCAGCCTTGAGCTTAGCTAGCTGCTGTTTTAGCCGGCTAAGTTAGTCGTCAAACGTTTAAAACGGAAGGAGGTCGTCTTACTTGTCTTTATAATTCGGTCTAATGAGGTACGTGTTCGCTCCCGCGTCCATGAATAAAACGATTTGACGCACAACGCTACTTTCGCTTCACTGCTTTACCGTGGTTGTCATAACAACTCTGTTTCATCCGGGGAACGGTCTAACGTGATGACGTCATGAGCACCAGCTGCGTTGCTTCAATTTTAACCGCGAGTCGATGATTTAAAGATTTAAAGTTCTCAAGAAGGTACATTAAGATGTAAAATCACTGATTATCACATAGATCAGTGGTGAAAACGCATTTGTGGAAATAGCCTAAATAAACTCATACTGAGTCTGTCTTTAATTAAACAATAAGTCCAAATCGGCATTAGGGTGAGCTGATATATGCCAAGGAATGTAGATTTTATCTGAAAAATTTATTTTACTTAAATGTTAGGGTTTGGGTACGTTTTTTTTATGTTTATGTAGTTTAAGAAGTTTTTTAAGCGTTATAATTTAGTTTGTTTTATGGCAGTTTACACACGCCTGCTTTAAAGTCACCCAAACACTTCCTCTGTGGGATTGTGAAACTCAAGGTGGTCTGTCGGTGGTCTTGTGGTGAGATTGTGTGAACATGTGATGAGAGATGAAATGATTTGACAAAATGGAAATAAAAAATCCAGATGTTACAGACCACCTTTTGAAAAAAGACAAAAAATATTTTTATGTGTTGATGATTTATTTTATTTTTTGTTTTTATTTATTTATTATTTTTTTATTTTATTTTATTTTATTTTTTTCACATTTTCTTTTTATTTTCTAGAGTTTTGAAAGTGAACAAAAGGAAAAGAATTGAGAAAAAAAAAAGGCTTCTTCAATGGCAGTTCCTGTCTGTACCTCCCCCCGAAAGACGTAGGTTTTCTTCTAAACAGCATGTTAGTGCGAAGCATAAATCAGCAGAAACGGGAAGACGTTTGCATCTCCGGTGGCTGCCTGCGTTCTCTTGCTCCTTTCCTTCTGCAGCATGAAGTGTGACCTCAAGAAGAAACTCTTACTCCTTTCATTCATGTTGAACTTGATTCTTAACGGTGAGTAAAAGAGATCACAATAGTTTCTGGGTTCTGTCTTTCCTCGGTGTTGAGTTCTCGTTCCTGGCTGTTGATTCGTACGATATTTTCACTTCGACCTTTCGAAATATTTCTCACATTAAGGGACAATATAAAACAAAGAAATCTGAATTTTGTGCACTCTGGTTTGATCAAACACTTAAAAATAAATACATTTATGAATACATTCTAGCGTCCCATATCAAATATCAAAATCTTCTTCATTTTGAACTGTAGGCTAAATTTGTTGAATAATTAGTTTTTTTAAGCAGTTTAAAGTGTTTAAAGCCTGTTTTAGCCTTGTTTATTGAACGGATTTGTTATATTGTACAAAAAAGGAGACATTTGAAGTACCTAGAAATTTCCTTTGACTCACGGAAAATGTGAGCGAGATCTGCAAAACAACAGCTCTTTCACCTTTTGAAGAGTTTCATACCTGTATCATGCATCAGTAGTGAGATAAGAGTGAGTAGGTTTATTTAACGCTAAAAAGAAACATCATGACACAGACTGTTGCAGTTTTCATGATGTAAGGTTACTTTGTTTTTCTTTATAGACACGAAGGTTGAAACTTGGCTACCAAAATGGCTTAGTAAAAAAAGGACGAGCTCATTGATGACCCTGTCTAATTTGGCTAAAGTGACCAAGTGTTGTTTTTATTTCAGTGGAATCAACGCATGAAGTCAGTGGTACATTGGAAGAAAACATCAATGTTAAATTTACTTTACAAAATCCTGTCATCAACAAAAACTCTTCTGTTAAACCTACCCTGTACAAAAATGGCAACAAAAAACAAAGTTGCAAACAAATCAGCCCTTGTAAAGAAAGGTTTGCACTCAGTGATGTGGAAAACGTTACTGTCACTCTATACATCACAAATCTCACACTGGAAGATGAAGGAATATATCATGTTGCAGTGCTTCCAGATGAAAATAACCCTTTTACTCTGAGCAATACAATTTATATTAAAGTCACATTAAGCAATAAAACAACAGGTACGTTTTTTTCTTTCTTAAAACCTAGTCTACAGAATCCATTCAAAATAGTTTCTGTTAAATCAAATACATATATTATGCACTGTTGCTATTTCAATTGCATTTTTAGATGAGTAAAATGAACTCTTTATTTGTAGCAGCGTTATTGCAAGTGATGCATACTATTTTAAAAATCAAGGTATTTGTCTTTCAGAAACTACAACCACAGCTGCGCATGATCATGTTGCGACTAATTCACCTAAACTGGAGCTATCAGAGCAAAAACCATTCTTCTTTTTCTTCAGTGCAGCAGTCATAATATTTATATGTCTTTTTGTGGGCATATTGTGCTGGCAGTTTAAGACCTATCCAAGAAAACCAGGTAATGTAGTATTTTTGCGTTGTTTCGAATCAAATTTCTTATTTTTATTCAATGAAACGGTTAATTTCACAGTTTGAGGAGGTGATCTTAAAAGTAGTATCGAATAATGTTGAGCCATCTTATGCTTAATTCAGAACTTTTATTATTATACACTACTGTTCATAGGTTTGGGATCAGAAAGATGTTTTTAGTAATCAATTCAGCAAGGATGCATTTAATTGATCCTAATTGACTGTCTACACAAGATTTCTATTCCAAGTAAATTCTGCTCTTTTAATCCAATTTTAAACCATTGTCCAGACAAATCCAGCAAAAACTAATAATTACAATGTTTAATAAGCACAAATCAGCATATTAGAGCAGATTTCTGAAGACTGGAGTAATGATGCTGAATTTTTAAGTTGCAATAAAAGTTCACAATATTGCTGTTTTACTGTATTTTCGATACAATGAATGCAGCCTTGATAAGCAGAAGAGACTTAACCCTTAAATACGCATATAATTATGCTTTCAGTGAAGTAACAGGGTTGAAGATTTACAGATCAATATTTGCAAGCCTTGTGCCCAAAGTTATTAAACTAGATGCTTTTTAGGAATGTCCACTTCTTAATTTCCATTAGTTTTTAAAACCACAGTAACAGGGTTGACCGATCGTTCAGTACTGAAAAACATAAAATAAAATACTTTTTTGTGTAGTTTGTTGCTTTTAACAGGGGAAATAAATATGGTAGAAGACACATTTGATACACGGTATTTAAAAAAAAAGCATGACATTGTGATACAAATGAAATCTAAAATAGATGAAAAATATAGACAAAATGTCTGAAAATGAAATTGTAATAAAAATCATAAATGTCTAGATTTATTAAAATAGCAAGTTCCCCACACATCCTCATGACAAAGAAAAAGATATTTCAAAATAACAGTTTCTCAATTTTTAAAAGTATGCTGACTTTAACTCTACTGCTTCTCAGATGCAGAAAACCCACCAGTTCACAGTAACAGATCAACACAACCGGTATGTCATGGCCTTCGTTATTTACACTCAAAAAACGTTTTACATTTCAGCTTTGTTTCTTCATGTTTTGTATGTTGTGTCCTGGGCTGTTAGCAGGGGCAGTGTGGGACATCCGGTGCTGTGTTTGTCAGCTGTGTGGAGTATGGAGAGTTAGACTTTCAAAATAGACCCGAAAGAGATGACAGAGTAAAACCTGCCGAGGCGACATCAAAGGACCAGGACGGAGTAGAATATGCTGCCATCTTTTTCCCTCAGCAAAAACAGCCACCGAGTGGGCGGATGAGAAATAAACAGCAAGTACCTGCTATTAAGTGATAGTCAGACTCATGAAAACCATATCATGTACTGTCCACTAACGTTAGTCTGTTTTAATGTCTGCTCATGTAAACCTAATATATACTATTTGGGAGTTTTTTTGAGAGCGAGTAGAAATCTCAAGACTGTTATCATTTTTGATAATGATTACGTGATAACAATATGCCAGATACTGCAAGTCATCTCCCCACTGTTAACGAGTTCATAAAGATACTGTAAACATGACACAGGGTTTAACACTGAGTCATAGTGAGGTGCTAACCACAGAAGCCCCCTTAAAGAAACCTGAGGTACTTGAAGATATTTGTACAGTATTATGCAACCCGGGCTCATCGGAAAGAACGTGCCTCGTCTGCAGAATGATAGTATGTTGCTTTGTTTCACATTTCGTAAAACTTTCCAAGTGAAATGGTGCTAAAGCACATTCAGTTTAGTCTAAAATAGATAAATGTGAATTTGGCAACATTTTATTGAGTTGGTTGTTGTATGTGTATCGCAGCAGTGCATAAATGAAATATTTAGTAGGTGGCGCTAAAAGGTTAATCACGCATTTGCAGTGCTGGGTAAATTACTTACAATTTGTAATCCTTAACTAATTACAATTACATGACAAAATTAAAAAATACTTTACTAGCCAAGATTTTGGTCTGTCTTCCAGCTAAAATATTTCAAAATTCTTAAATCAAGAAAGATTTTCTAGACAAAATATATATACATGTATAAAAAAAAAAACTTAAGAACAAGCAAAATAATCATAGTTCAAAGAGAACACAATATTATTTTGTTTACCCCACTGGCGGATTATTTTACTCGTTTCAAGTAAAACTTTACTTAATTTTGACTTGTTTTTTCTGGAAACAAGACTAGAATTATTTCTCGTATCGAAAATCCTTGTGGATTTAAGAATTTTGAGATATTTCGCCAAAAAATCTTGGCTAGAAAAGCATTTTTTGCAGCGTAGTTAGCGACATAATACATTACATATTTTATGTAGTATAGAATTAGATTCACTAAACTAGGCAAATTAGCGTGAGCGTGCAATAGAAGTGGAAAGTTCGGCAAGTGTTTTAGTGACAATGCGCACATTAAAGAACAAATACGGTAAATGACCACGCAAATACTAGTAAGCTGACTTACTCAAAACGTGGTAAATCATGTTGCGTGATTCATTTCAATTCTCTCCGAAGACGTTGCATCTGAATGTCAGCTCAAGTGCATATGCAATTGGGTCAGTCGCTAAGATCCACTCCATTTCTGTGCTGACACACACTGTTAGTAAATCTGGCCCATAATCTGCGATGGTGGTAGGCTGTTTTAGAAAGGAAAGTTTAAAAGATGAAACAGAGGAATTAGGGAGAACTGAATGCTACTGTGCGAATAATAGCTAATCATGCAATCAGTAAAAAGTAACTATATTTCACATATGCTATTAACTAGTTACAAGTACTTAATTCTTGGAACAGGATTCGATAATCCAGAATACATATAATCAGTTACCACCCAGGACTGCGCATTCGAAAATATTGTATATTGCTACACCTTAAAATAGTGTTAATTAAAGCAAACATGAGGTAAAAGTGCATTTTGCCATTTCATTCTGCTACTACAAGTCTTTGAGCTCTTTTAGTGTGGCTTATGCACCACAAGACTTGTACCTTAACAAGTGCAGTGCTGTACCGGGTGCGCTGCTGAGCAAATTTACTTACATATACAGTACCATACATATGGAACTAATTACAGTATGTGATGCAAATATGTCACAATTACAATTCATGCAACGTGGTGAAAGTTTTGAGGTCATGGTATCACTAGTAGAACTGCATGAAAAATTTTAGTCATACTTTGTATGAAAAGGAACTAAAGTTGTTGCTGTTTCACTAACACTAGTGTTCATTGCAACTGGAAACTGCAGCAAGGTGTATGCACAAGTACATTTGTAGCATTTTGCAAAAATATAGAGGCACGTTTTTTCCAATAAGCTCATGTTGCAACCACAAGCGTATTATTTCTCATACTTGCACCATCTGTGGTATACAGAAGAATAATACTTCAAACTGTGGGGGTTATGAGGAGAGATTTTTGTGCCGTTACGTTCATTAAAAAAAAAAAGACTTGCAATTTTATAAAACTGGCCAAAAATCCCTGGGACTTACACTCATAGAGGGACCTGAGTCATTTCTAGAAGGGAGAGAGTGGCGGAGAGTTTTGCATTCAGCGCGTTTTCTTCAGAAAATGTGAAGATAAGTTTTGATTTTGTCGTTCTCCTGTTATCATTTTCTTATGCGCTACTAAAATGCTTCTGTGTATCCTAACACTATTTATCTTAAAATGTAAGTCACAGCAGTTTGTGTTATGTAAATTGTACATGCTGATTATTGCACTATTTGTGTGTAAATATCGTACTTGAATGAGTTCTGTACTACATATGAATGTATATCCAGGAAGGAACCTCATAAAATGTATAAAAACAGTTATATAATATAGTCATTTTTGAACACAAGCACCCTGATTTAACACTTAAAGTACTACATGTCATTTATAAGTCCTCCCGAACACCAGAGAGCGTTTGATTTTGTTTACTTTTGTGTAAAGGTTCACATGAAGCAGATAACATCAGATGTGGCTGCATGTGTTGGCAGTTGTGAGTAGGAGGGTTGATGGAGTCACGTATACGGCGTTTTAAACCGAGAACTAGAGAAAATGAAAACGCCTTTCTCTCTGAAATTTCTGCGAGCATCAAAACCTAACATTTCAAACCGCAAAATATGCAGACACTAAGCATGACTGTAAGCTGCATGGCGAAGAGTTTCCAGCACCCACACAGGCTTGTCCTGAATATCTAATGAGAATCGCGATACGGCCTATTAAAAAAAAAAACGGTGGGCCGCATACATACATATTTCCACGCATACAAGTTTCACTCATTATCTGTTTATAGTGAATTGTTTCCTTTCAATCAACAAAGCCTTTTCTGGTGCTGGTTAAGCATTTATCGTAGCTGACGCCTTGCATATTATTTTCCATTAACGGCCCTCATTGAGCCTGCGTCCTGCTGCTGCTAAAGGTAAGGTAGGTCTTCATTACAAACATTAAGCAATAATGTACGTAGCATGTTGTGTAATAGTAGCAAAGTGAGTATTTTTCAATTGTGAAGCGATTTCAGTTTCAGATCTAAACAGATGACAATATTGTGATTATTTAGGTGAAGAACAGTGTCACTGTTCTGTTGTCTACCAGGGGGCTGTTTCATAAAACAAGTTTACCAACGTTTATTTCAGTTGTTCTGATTTACTGGTTCGAAATAAGTCAGACTAACTGAAATAAGCCTGACTTATTTGGAGAACTTGTTTTATGAAGCAGGCCCCCTGGTGTGAAGCAAAAGTCAAGTCAGTTCATCTAAGTTCAGTAGCACTGTCGATGTTGAAGTTCATTAATTCTGAAACAAACTTCGGAATGAAGTATATAGCGATTTAATCGCATCGGGATTTAGGCCCGGTTTCACAAACAGGGTTTAGCTTAAGCCAGGACTAGGCATTAGTTAAATTAAGATATTTAAGCAAC
>JAUMHR010000082.1:12711666-12726094 GCA_032361145.1 Enteromius fasciolatus
TAAAAATTCTTAAATGTCCTAAATTAGCAAAGGTCTAGTCCTGGCTTAATCTAATTCCTAACCAGGAAACCGGCCCTAAGTCGCCTATTCTGCCATAATGCTTATTCACTGGCTTGCAAAGCATGTTCACTCTTGTGTTGTAGAAAACAGATACGTATTACTTTCAGTTTCGTTTCAAGTGAAACGAGAAAATAGCTGTATATATAGGCGATGATAACAGGGCAGGGCATCTTTCCTTTGAGATCTCTGTCAGGAAACAGACATGATATCCCTGTGGAACAGTTCTTTGCAGGAAAAAATAAGCGAGCTTCATGATGACAACTGGAACATTGAAATCGATGAGACTATTCAGGAACAAAAGCCAGCTCGTGATTGGCAGCAGTACATCTCTGGCTCCTTTGCACAGTAAGAGCTCAACTTTACTACAGCAAAAGAAATTGATTTATTGTTTAATTATGGTTTAAAAAAAAAAATTATAGGTCTTACAGACAGATAAAACAAGTTTGATATAGAGAGCAGGACTGATCATTTTACAACTGAATATGATAAATGCCCTGACATGCCGACTAATGTTAACAAACAACTTGTGATTTTAATAATGCGTTAGTAAATGTTGAAATTAGCATGAACTAATATGAATAAATGTTGTTAGTTAATTTAAAAAAATGATTGTTGTTAGATCATGTGAGATCCAACACAATCTCACCACCAATTCGTACATATTCGTGCGAATTCATGCTAAAACAGTAAGTAAAAATCGTCACTCGTATGATTTCGTACGATTTGTCTAAACCCCAGTGACGTGTAGTTTTAGGCGTAGGTCCTTCGTACAAATTCATACGAATTAGCCACCTCGTAAAATATGTACGGATTGCCCTGAGAATATAAAAAGAAATAAAACATGTTAAATCTTAAAAACTCACATTACCTAAGATTAATAAATGCTTTAGATGTATCATGCATTTCATTGTTAATGAAAGTTAGCTATTTGTGAACTAGTTAACAAATTGGAGCTTAATTTATCGCATTGGAATTATAAGATTCAAAATGGAGCCATTCATATATTCTTATTCTTTGACAGCTTATTTATATCATGTGCTGTTTCTTTTGTAAGCTTTGTGTTGGCTTCTTTTTTGGAAATAAAAAGGCCTCATCTAAAAAACTTTGAAGTTCAATATCTCAAAATTGCTCAGAATGCAGACAGAACCTAATAATTCCAATGCAACTAATTGTAAAATGTTACCATTTTGAAATAAGACAATTTAGTAGCTAAAATAGAACACTTTGTGAAATGTTTTGATGGTTCCCTACGTACATCAAAATAACTGTCACATGCAATCGCTGTATGGATCATAACTATTGTTAACTTGCTATTTATTGTTTATAGTCCTTACATTATTCCTTACATTACATTTTTACATTTTAAATGTAGACTTTATAAACTTGGCATTTAGAAATACTAGGCTACATAAAACTGCCAAAAGCTACCAACCTGAGAAAAACAAAAAACACCAATTAATCATTAAAACATCCTACTGTGCTAAAGACCAGTCCTAGAAGTTTCAGAGTGCACTAAACTGATCTATTCTCCATTTCTTTTGTAGGTTCAGCTGTTCTCTTTGTAAAAAAGGCTGGGGCTCTAAAAGAGTTAATGTTCTGTTCCATTTCCAACTGAACGAAGCCAGGAATCAGGGAACCATTAAACTGCGACGCTACAAACAGAAGTGCCGAAGATGCACCGAAGCTAAGTGGGAGGATCCAAACTTCCCAGTGGAAAACATTGATGTGCTGATTGAGAGACTGGTTAGAAATATCCGAATTAAATGCTACAGAGAAGACCTGGGTCAAGCGAACAGATCCTCAGTGTTCAGGGGCAAAGTTAACGGGCCGCATGAAACTCTTCACTGTGAAGCCTGTCATAAAGGAGTCTGTAGTCAAGCCAACTGAGACTGATTTCATTCATTGAGCTAAATTAATACATGGCTAGTTTTTATTTGTCATTGTAAAATAATTTAACCAGTGTTGTATTATTATGTTATAATACTCTAAAATAATAAATGTATTAAAAGGTATATTGGGTGACTAAAGGCTTTGCTGCAATAGAATGTCACAAATATGATTTTATTTTACACTGATATCATAGTATATACTGTACAATGAGGCCATAAACCAGAGTAGATGCCTTTACTAATGTCATTTCAGCTCGATGCAGCCTGTACCCATGAAACATTGTAAAACAGAACAAGGATTACAAAAACAAACTGTACAAATTGAAATGACATAATAGACTAAAATTAAAGAGAAGAACAGGAAAAACAAACATTTAAATGCTGACTTCACAAGACTACGTGAAGTGAAATGGTGTGTACCTGAGAAGACTGATTCAACTGAAGTCCGATTCATTTCCACAAACCGGTTCTTTTCAAGCAGTCCAAACCTATTCATCGGTTTCTGACGTCATCAAGCAATAACAACTTTACACATTACAACTCAGTGATATGTTGAATCAAAGAAAAAATCTAATAAGTCATTTGTGAAACGTCATTTTATTGAAACGTTAAAAAATAAAGTTCTTAGCTTGAAAGCAAATTGCCATATAATTCACTTAAGTTTATGGTGTTTGTGGTCAGAGTTTCATTCGCAGATCTTTTACAGTATGTCAGATATGACTGACTGACCAATACTGACTGACCAATTTTTTCACTTAAGCAACTTTACATGCATTTACAAATTAAACTGTAGAAAAAATGGTTTACATAACATGACTGAAATGTTTTGCGGGTTTTAATACAATGTAAGTTAATAAAAGTCATAATTAACATGTTTCCAGAAAATATTTCCAGTATCATCAACAAGAAAAAATGAGGGGGAGATGTATTTAGGAGCATTTTATGCATGAAGAGGAGTATAGGCTACTACTAAATACAAAGACAATACATATTTTAAGAAATTTATTTAATGGAGGGCTATAAGTATTTCTTATTTATAGCAATTCATTTTGAACAATTTATCATGCAAAGTGCTGGAAATACAAATCAAAGACAGTAAAAGAAAAAGAAAAATGGCATATATAAATGCCAGAATTAAAAAACTAATTCACATCGTTATACTTGCAAAAGTGGATTCGGAAAACGTCCTGAGTGAACCTTTACTGTGTGCTTTAGACCATGATCTTACTGTAGGTCGGTAATAGGGCATACTGTATAGAGAGGAAGGTTTTAAGAAGCAGTGGGATTATCACAGGTGATTCTGTTTTCTTCAGGATGTCAGGGCTCAATTTGCCACATATTGACAAGAACACCACCAGTTTCGGTGAACTCAATGTACAAGGACTTTTATGGTGCGTTGTGCTGCAAAACAAAGTGGATGAACTTGACGATCACCATTCTGAATTTTGCTGTTCGCTTGTACGGTGGCTTTGAATTGTCAAAACACCTATCAAAATGCTTGCTACAAGCGAAAAATGCAGAACATTTTTTGAATGACGGATGTAAGTTTCAGAGTCAGTAACATGATTAACACAACATGAGGTCGTTTTTTTTCGTGCGAAAATCTGGACTCAGTGTGCAATGACCTTAAAGGGGTCCTTTGATGTTGTAATGTTCTCTAAAATAAACAACTTGCTACTGCCCAAGATTATGTTTATAGGGTGACTTCTACTCTTTGTCAATCGATTATTAAAAGTTTTAATCTTTCACTGAATTTAATGTAAATGCAAACCAACATATTTTTAGTGTGGGGTTTACATTGCATATATTGTGCTTTGCATGTTGTTTTTGTGTTCTGGGATTATGAAATAAATGGAAATGTTGTGGTCAGTGGTCTCTTTTGGTTTTACTTTGGCTAAGCAAATCAGTTTTTGTATATAGTTTGCCTGAGGGTCCATTTCAGTTCTCACACAGAGCATCAAACTGTGAGGTAAAAGCCTAATATATATTTTAGAACATATTTACTGTTATCTGCCTTCTCATTCCTCAGCTGATGGCTTTAGTTTTGTTCTCAAGACCACAGGTAAGACATACTGTAATCATGAAATAGAAATGCAATAATATGTGTGTATAGCTTTGTTTAGTGCTGTATTAAAGTGTATAATATTGCACCATTATCACAGGCTCCTGGATTCATGGCTACTCTTCTACAATTCCAGTTAATTTTCTGCTGTCTCATCATGCAGTGTAAGAAAAAAAAGATTTAAAATTCATAGACTAACCAACAACTAAAAACCCTGAGTAGTTTGTATTTAATTTGATTCATGATTTTGAATGTTTTTATTTATGTTCATGTGTTCATGTAGAAAACGCTGTATAGTAAACATTGTAATGTAATAACGTATTAATAGTGTTGCAATCATTGAGGGTTTACAGTATAAATTAAGTTTGCATATATATATATATATATGCGCATATATGGGGGGGGGGGCAGATACAATAGCATTTCAACATGTTAAGGTTTCCTTTAACTCAGATTAGACAAAACTTTTAATATTTAATTTGCAATTTTATTCTTCCAGTTCTACTGATGAAATCTGCAGAGACCATCAGCTGCTCTGAACCAACTACAGATGGTCTCATAACAGCCCTGAAGGAAAATATATTTGGCAAAACGGAAATAAGGCCAGTTATTCACCTGAAAACTCCTACAAACATCAGTGTGACATTTACTCTGTATGGGATTTTAGATGTGGTAAGTTCTAATCAGTTCAGCAGTTCTCAATCATGGCTACACAAAATCAGTATTCATTACATTCGAAACAGCTCAAAATCATTTGCAACCAATCATGCATCTGTTCTTTAAATAATTAATTTTAAAATTACATTTTATAAAACAATGGATTAAAAAAATCTATTTTAACATTACTTTATGTAATATAATACTTGTATAACCAATTATATACTAGGTTATATAATTTCAAGACTTCAAGTAAAGGTGCAAACCCAACATACTGCTAATTGGTTTATGAATTTTTCAGGATGAAAAAGCACAGAAACTTAACACATTCCTTTGGGTGAATCTGGTAAGTCATACTGCAACTGCAGAAATATCTCTTTTATTAACTGATAAATGAATCAAACTGATTAACTTAAAAATGAGAATAGTAGAAAAGTGTGAAAAGGTCTAATGTGTATGAGATTCAGAGATAATATAAGAGCAGAATCCAATTGCAGATAGAGATTTAGAGATTAAAGAAATTCAAAAGTACAGACCTCCAAAAACACCAAGAACACAAAGAACCGATTGATCGAACACGTAATGTTCATAGAAAGGACAAGACCTAGCAAGGTCAGTGGGGCTTATATAGGGTAATAATATAAAAAGGCGAGTATCAAGGAGAGTATCAAGTATAACCAATCACAAAAAAGACTAAAAAAAGACTGCACAGAAGTCCACAGTGGAGCCGGTGGAGTTCAAGAAAAATAACTACCATGATGGAGCCAGTAGAGCTGGAGACCATGGTGAGGCCAGGGGAGTGGAAAATCAGGATGAAGCCATAGTCCAAGGTGTAACTGAAGACCACCAGATTTGGAGGCCATGGCGGATGCAGAGACAGGGAGCACAGGGGACAGGGAATTCATGGGGTTGCCTCTATGGCTGTGACAGGGAGCTTGGTGAGTTCAGGGTCATTTTATTTTAATTTTTACCAAGCCAGCAAGCACAAAGACCATGAGATTTGGGATAACTGGGCTAGGAAACACAGAGACCAATGAACTAACCCTAACCCTGGACAACTGGGATAGGGAGCTCAAAGGTCAATGGACTTGGACCACTAGGTTAGGGTGCACAGAAACCAGTTAACTTGGGACCACCAGGTAAATGAGCACAGAAACCAATGGACTTGAGACCACCAGGCCAAAGACCACAGAAACCAACTGACTTGAGACCACCAAGCCAACTGACTTGAGACCACCAGGCCAAGGACCACAGAAACAAACTGACTTGAGACCACCAGGCCAAGGACCACAGAAACCAATTGATTTGGACCACCACGCCAAGGACCACAGAAACCAACTGACTTGAGACCACCAGGCCAAGGACCACAGAAACCAACTGATTTGAGACCACCAGGCCAAAGACCACAGAAACCAACTGACTTGGGACCACCAGGCCAGGGAACACAGAGACCAGTGGTAAAGGCAGTGCTGAGAGGGTAACACTGATTCACAGGGGAAGATGAGCTATAGCCAATAGTGTTAGGAGAAAGACAAGTTCTTAAGGCCAACTCAGCATATTGTTCAAGGGTAAAGTCACATATGTTTCTTGGCAGACATGACTCATCAGCACAAAGACAAAATATGTGTAGACCTCAATGGTATAGTGACCTTGCCAGAGACCCACTAGTAGATCTGCTGGATCCATGTTTACTGATAAATTTATTGACAAAATCTTATGTTCTGTAGGTCTGGAATATTGAAGGTTTGAGCTGGGATCCTGTTGAATGCGGAACAGACAGAATTTCAATACCAAGAAAACAACTGTGGAGGCCTGATATTATCATCAATGAATTGTGAGCTTAAATCAACATGTCCTCCAACTAATTCACCCATATGGGTCGTTTCTACAATAGCTGGGAAATACGACCCATCAGAGCGTATACTACAATTGCGCCCCTATCGGCAACAGAACATTTGCATATTTGTACTATTTTATTGGCCACGTAATTCAGGGTTGGCGTAGCTCAGTTTGTAGAGAGATGCATTATAAGATAAGATGTGATCATGCGATCATGGGTTTGAACCCAGAAAACATGTTTTCACAAAACCCTATAAATCATGATTTTGCACAATATTTGTAACGGGCAGGTTTAGGAGTGAGTTTGTGTGGTCATTCGTACAAATTAAACCTAGGGCGCTTACCTTTAAAACATAAATATAGGTCATATTAAAGGTACTTGTAGAAATGACTTATAGAGTCGTTTTTGTTGGAGGACAGGCTGGCTTAAATGAATTTTTTTAAATAGATTACTAGATTTTTCTAGATTTTTTTTTTGTTTTTACAATTAAAAAATGCATGGGTACCCGAAAGAATGTAACACCTATACCTCTTTTTACTTTGAAGCATTGATGAAAATAAAGTCCCAGACACATTTTATCTCTACATTGAACATGCTGGTAAGGTAATAGATGATCTTCCATTTCATGTGATCAGTTCCTGTAACATGGACATCTATACCTTTCCATTTGATATTCAGAACTGCACTTTCACCTTTAATTCATACCAGCACACTGGTAAGTTTGCTTGACTGAGGAGTAAAATTTTACTGATAACTACTACTATGTGGTATGAACCCAATAACTCAACAATTGTTGGTCTGTTTTTTAGTGCTGGATGTTCAGTTGTCCTTTGCTGAACCAGTAGAGAAGGCATTCAAAAATTCACTCAATGCAATGGCAACTAAAGGAGAGTGGGAGCTGGTTGACATGCTTGCTGAAAAACCTATGATATCTCCTCAGGAGATGAATACCTCGCGGGACACGCTTACATACTATGTATTATCATCATAACTCAATGAAAGAAATTACATTTAAGCAAGAAAATAATGTTAGTCAAGACAAATATTTTCTCATGGCAATTCATGACTATTTCCGTACAAACCTGAGGTTAGGTTAACTTTTACGATTTGATTTTTTTATCTACAAATCAAATTGTAAGCATTCATACAAAATCACCAGCTCATGGAATTGTTGATTTTGTAAAATTGTTTAATATTTTTATTAAATTGCATTCCAATTGAAGTTGGTGGAATTACTTTTGTTCTTTATTAGATCGTCCTCAGACGTCGAGCGACTCTGTACGTGGTGAACCTCCTGATTCCCAGCTGCTTCCTCATTACTGTTGATCTATTCAGCTTTCTTCTGCCTCCCCAAAACGTGGATCGTTCTGCCTTCAAAATGACCCTTATTTTGGGCTACACTGTCTTCCTGCTACTAATGAACGACCTGCTGCCCGTCACTGGAAACTCCTTACCTCTCATAAGTTTGTACAGATGTTATTATAAATTTAATATTAGAAATGTAAATTATTTCATTTACACTCCATACTTCAGCATTGTTAACTGTGTTGTTTTTTAGATATTAAAATATCTCTTGATGTTACAATTTTAGTCAACGATAAAATATTATTTATGGATATTACTTATTAAGAATAATAAATTACCTTAAAATGCAAACATTATATTGCAACGAATTAACAATGCAGTATCCATGTTTTTCCAGATGCATTTTTCTCCCTCTGCTTGGCTCTGATGGTGTCCAGCCTCCTGGAGACAATTCTTATCATAAATATCCAGTGTGGCTCCACTCACTATGGACCCTTACCAGAATGGGCAAAGGCATTTTTCCTTAACTATATCGCCAAACTTGTACATTTAAGCAAGAAACCCACTGACCAAAACTGTGATCCTGAAGGTAAGTCTTGTCGGCATCCATATAATGGAAGTTTATTTCCATCACAAAAAAAGGGAAACGTTTTTAATGTTTATTTAGAATATAAACTGTGACTTTTTGGAGTTTATAATTCCACTATTTGGACTATATAGCTCGCTGGATGTCACACTGTGCGACATGGATCTAATAAACTTAGCTATAACATGTGTGGACTCTACGATGATGACACCTATTGACTTGGTTTCAATTGTTTTCACAATGCTAATCTTTTATCTGGGACAGACCAAACTCTTGCAATGTGTTAAGGGCTTAACAATTTGCGATTTGGAAGTGTTTTCATGAATAACTAAATACCATGACTGGTCAATCAGAATTAAAGGTTTAGTTCATTTATTAGTACTCCGCCCATGTCGTTCAAACCATCTTCAGAACACAAATTAAGATATTTTTGATGAAATCAGAGAGCCATCTGACCCTCCATAGACAGCAACACAACTGAAATGATCCAGGTCCATAAACGTAATACATTTAGTCATTTTCCAAAGCGACTTACAATTGGGGAAAAAACCTATTAATCTAAAAGAGGTAGAAGACAGATGAAGTGCTTGTAATACCAGCCTCGGGTACTGTTCAAATAGTACAAGCTAGAAAGGAAAAGGAATAAAGATAAAGATGTTTGTATTATTTATGTTTTTTATAATTTAGGATGAAGTCTGGTAGTGTCGAAAGATGAGTTTTCAGCTGTTGTTTGAAGACTGACAGGGATCCAGCTATCCCGATAGGGGTGGGAAGATCATTCCACCAGCCAGGAACAGTGAATGAGAACGTTCCGGAGAGTGATTTTAAGCCTCTCTGTGATGGCACCATGAAGCATCACTCACTCGCAGACCTCTGGAAGTTGTGCAGCATGCTGTTAGGAAGGGTCTGATCTTTCTGTGTAATGCAAACCTGTAAGATCGAGCAGTCAGCTCGTCATCAAAGGTCATGAAGGTCAGCTGGTCATCAAAGACTACACCAAGATTTCTAACCGAAGTTGATGGGGTAATTGTGGATGAACCTGGATGTTGAAGTCGTGCTGTAGAGTTGGTGTGGCAGGGAAGACAAGAAGTTCAGTTTTGGCCAGGTTGAGCTGTAGGTGATGATCTTCATGTCGAGATGTTCGCCAGGCAACCTGAGATCCGTGCAGCTACCGTTGGATCATCTGGTTGAAAAGAGAGTATATTGTAGTAAATACATCGGTAAAACAAGCCACGTGTCATCAGTGGCACAACTACACTTGCTACACTAAGAGATTACTTTTTTTTGCACAAAGAAAACAAAAATAACATAATTTACTCAACCATTCTTTTCCCCCCCGAGTTATGCCTTCTGCCATTTTGGAGAGTATCACAATGCAACGTGTATGCACGCTTTAACGTATTTTACGTTATCAGCCTTGTTTAAGTTTGGGGGGAAAGCACGTGCATTAACGTAATATGCAGTTGTTTATGCTTAGATAAAAGTGTGCGTATGCATAAAATGGTGGAAGATGTAGCTTGGGGGAGAAGTATGGCTGAGTAAATAATGTTATTTTTGGGGGTTTTTTGCGCCAAAAATGCTTGTAGCATTGCACTGATGTCATATGGACTGTTTTACTGATGGTTTTACTACGTTTCTGGATCTGGGATCACTTCAGTTGCATTGCTGTCTATGGAAGTGTCAGATAGCTCTCTGATTTTATAAAAAAATCTCATCAAAAATATCTTAATTTGTGTTCTGAAAAATAAATGAAGGTCTTAAGGATTTGGAACGGAATGAGGCTGAGTATTTAATGACAGAATTTTCATTTTGGGGTGAACTAGCCCTTTATCAATTCAGAGTGCTTCAGTATGTATTTCTTATGCTCATAGGGCACAGAACTGATACCAAGCACTGTGATCCTGCAAATGAAAACCCTCTAAGCGAAGCGGCATTTAAAACACCAGCTCTTCTGGAACTGCAGAAAATAGGCCACGAGCTACTGTCCATCCGTCAGCAGGTTGATAAACATTTGACAAATGATGAGAGCAGAGATGAGTGGATGCATTTGGGTCAGGTTATCGACCGCTTCCTTTTTTTCCTGTATATTGCATTTCTTTCAATTAGTTTCCTCACTATTGTAGCCTTCTGGTTGTACTGGTACAAGAAAAATGCATCTTTAATATAAATCAACCAAATAAAACTATAGGAGTGAGTTTTGTTGAGTACAGTATATAACTACTGAACCTGTAATATATTGCTTTTAATTAATGGTAGTTAATAATGCTATACTGATAATAGTTCATATTTTCTGCAAAATTTCATACTTTTTGCATGTATTTTTCTCTGTACTTCTTGTATTTTTTCTACATAACTAATTAATTATCATAAATGTGTTGTCCCGTCAGCGAACAATACTGAACTGTTGGAAATAAAAATGTTTAAATCTTTTTCAAATAAATTAAATGATACACGATGGATTAAACAGACTCAAAAAATGGTTTTGAGATTGAAATAATAATAAAACAATTTACTGTCAATTATGTCATTACGTAGTTTTCTTTTTCCCTTCTAAAGAAAAAAAAATCATATGTGGACATTTCAGTCAGAAAGAACAAAATGTAGGACAGGATTTGACGTTGTCTATCAGGAATTGACTGGGTGTTAGTTGTAGGATAAATGGGAGTTACATAACAAGGAGGGATTTCTGACATTAGGAAAGGGAAAGGGAAAGCAGTTTCATAAGGGGAGAAAACCTATTAGAGCTATCTGCACTAGTGGGGGTGAAAATAAACTTTCAGTTTCATTTCTGTGATTCCTGCTATCACAGACTTGATCACTTGTGACAGGTGCAGAGATATGATAACAGACACATTAGGACAGATAACTGTCTTATGACATTATTTTATACAATTTCAATCAGCCAATACTGGATAAAGCATTAGCTTAAAAAGCAGGAGGTTCTCATACTAATTCATTTTACATGTACAGTTAAAATCTACTATCTACTATCACTATCTCTGTTCATTTGACCTTTGGAATCTTGCCCTAGGTTCAGTTTTGTTTCTTATGACTTGAAAGTTAATAATAGGCTTTTGAGTCACTTCACAAGACTCAGCATGAGAGCACTGAGTCATTTTTGAAAGTAGAATCAAAACATATTTTAAATGTATTTTCTGTTGAGACACTTCACATTTCACTTCGTACTGCTCAAATAAAACACGATTTTATTACATGAAGAGTACCTGGAATTTCATATTTGATTTGTGTCTTTATCACAGCAATATTTTTAGTAATATTATCAGGATTTCAGAAGGTTCGACAACTACCCCAAACTAAATAGTGTTAATTATGAAATGTTAAGAGAACCGTATGGTTTTATTAGTTATTACTGATTTTTGTTGTTTATTCTTTCAATAAAATGTGTCAATAAATTCTTAATCGTTACCAGTTATTCATTTTGCCCTTCAAATGGAAAACAGAAACCACCAGATTTGTAATGTGGTATTTACATCACATATGTTTTGCTTTGCATGTTGTTGGCTTCTCAGACTATGTGACAGACAAATAGGTAGGCAAATCATTTTGGTATATAGTTTGACACTCTATTTGTGTCCTCACAGACGCCATGAAACTGCAGATTTATAGATATTTTATCACATTTCGCCAACTGTTTTTACATTCTTAAAAAGATGATGGCTGTAGCTTTGCTCTCGCGACCACAGGTAAGACATCATGTTCAATTTCTGATATTATTCTGAATGCTTATTTTATCTACTGCATGCAATTGTTTAATTGTTAAATAAAATATTAATACAATGATTAATAATATACTCCTGTTCATATTCTCCACATTATGGTGTTATTACATGTGATTAACTGTTTTATCTAAGTAATAATTTCCAGGAACATTTAAGTGTTTCTTACTGTATATTAACACGTTATGTACTGTATACAGAGACCGTTGCGTAAAATTTTACTCACTGATATTACCAGAAGTCTTTACAAAAAATACAAGGAATTTTTGCATTGAAAAAATAAATACCTGCAATTTGTCTTTTCACATTTAATAACAGGAACCATTCTATAATGACAAATGTACAATAAGATATATACTTATATCTCATTTTAGGCTGCTGGATTCACAGCTGTTCTTTTGGAGTCCCAGTTCATACTCTGTTGTTTCCTCATACATTGTAAGATCAAATTGAAATTTCACTGAGAATAGTTTATCACTTTGCAAATGCTTTAATTAATTAATTTGTTGATAAACAGTCACTTAATGCTTAACTTGTACATAGTTGCTTGTATATATTTTAAACAATTTTTTTAAACACTTTAATAATATGTGAAGTTAAAGAAACAGCTAATTAAAAAAATATATTTATAGTTTTTGGTTAAATAAATCAATGTTAAGTGATAAATATAGGTGATCAGCTTATGATTTCTATAGTATTAAGTTGCTATTTTAAAATGTTATTATAAAGTGTTATAAAATATATATATATATATATATATATATATATATATATATTTATTATGGATATATACATGAAAAACTAATTTTCAGTATTAGATCTATTTAATTTAATGTATTAATTTATTATTGCAGCTCTGTTATTGAAATCTGTATGGACTATCAACTGCTCTGAACCTACTTCAGATGCTCTTTTAGCTGCCCTGAAGGAAAGCATCCTCTATAAAACTGATGTGAGGCCAGTTTACTACCAGAAAACCCCCACCAACATCAGTTTGAGCTTCACTCTGTATGGCATTTTAGGTGTGGTAAGTTTTTTAATATCGGTGACAAACAAACGTGTGGGAACGAGCACAAACGTGTGAGCCACATACCGTATACTAGAATTAGGACTAAGACAGCCAGAAATATGAACACAACTTTTTTGAGGTGTCTTGCTGAAACAATAAATGGAGGTGCATATCATTTGTACAAAAAAAGAGAGGGCCAAGTACCGAACCCTGGGGTTTTAAAATGTATGTATGCTTGCAGTTGTGGAATGGAATTCTATACATTCTTAATCTTTCCCTTTCAGGATGAAAAAGCTCAAATATTTGATTCATTCATTTGGGTGTATTTGGTAAGTCTGTCCTGTACCTCTATTTAGGCTTCAGTGAAAGCGGTGCGACTTCTTGCTTTTTCATGCAATTGTCTTTTGTGTGTTTGTAGTTTTGGAATATTGAAGGTTTGAGCTGGGATCCTGTCGAATGTGGAACAGATAGAATCTCACTGCCAAGAAAAAAACTGTGGATGCCTGATGTTGTGATTAATGAATTGTGAGTTAAAATATACCAAGCTGTTATTTTTATGTTAATGCTGAACACCACATGCAATTCTGATATCTTTCTCCTGCAATGCATGAAATGCCACCAGATGTGTTAGAACTTCAGTATATTTGAGACCTGCTCAAAATATGATGGATAATAGAAATGCTCTGTTACAACAATATTTGTAATGTTTTGTTGTACTTTGAAGTATGGATGAAAGTAAATCCCCAGACACATATTACCTCTATGTGGAGCAAAATGGTTGGGTAATGGACGATCGTCCCATTCATGTGATCAGTTCCTGCAACATGGACATCTACACTTTTCCATTTGATATTCAGAACTGCACATTTACATTTAATTCATACAAGCTCACTGGTAAGTTGGCACGCCAGAAGGATATAATTTCAGTTACAGCTACTTTATAATTACATTATATCTCATTGGTTCGTCGATTTCTACAGCGAGGGATCTTCAATTGTTCTTTGTTGAACCAGCGGAGACAACTCTTGAGGGTTCCTTATCTGTGATGAAAACCAAAGGAGAGTGGGAGCTTGTCGACATGCTTGCTGAGAAACCTCTGATACCTCCTGAAGAACTAAAACAAACTTACGATACACTTATTTACTATGTATGAACACAAATAGATTCTATTTCATAACTTTACACAGTTTTAAAGGAGAAGTTCACTTTGAAAAAACTTTTGCTGATAATTTACTCACCTCCATGTCATCCAAGATGTCCATGTCTTTCTTTCTTCAGTCGAA
>JAUMHR010000082.1:12816545-12833228 GCA_032361145.1 Enteromius fasciolatus
AATGCTAAAAATTGTTTTCTTCCTTTCCTTTACCCTCGATAACATTTGCCACCCATGTTGCAATATTTCCAAGCATTTTCAAAAACAGACATCGACTGGAAGTCAAACTTTCTTTCTGTGTCTTCGTTCCCTAATCTGTGCTGCACTAAAGTTAAAGTAAAGCCTTAAACCAGTGGTTTTGCTTAATTTAGACCAGCATCTAGTACAACAAATAGTATAATTCTAAAAATATTAAACTGTCATTAAAACAGTATTAGAATAAAAAACTGAATAATTAATTAATCTGAAGTAATATATTTAAATCTGCACCTGTATAGGTTACAGGTTCGTCTCGGAGCGTCTTCACAGCGTGTCGTATTCAGAACAGAATGTACAGATTTTTCTTGGATTCCTACCAACTGCTGACAGTAAACAACATCCATGTGCAGCATAACATCATGCAGATGTTACACATGTTACAGGCCTTATCAGTGTTAGTGCACAGAGCGGAGAGCAGCTTCTGCGTGTCACGAGATAGGAAACACACGCTAACATCACCTAATCGGTCTAAATAAACAGCTCAACTTCTGGTGAAAAGCATGCGAGGAGGAAACAGTGGCACCAAAACAAATCTTCAGGAACTGGGTAGTGCGCTGGGTAAATTTTGGCCTGAATTTTTTCCACAAACACAAAACAAGATCACTCGTGTCAAACTTTCCGAAGGCTTTACCAATGAAATGCTCAGAACCACAGGCTGCCTTTAAAACACACACACACACACACACACAAGTGTGAAGTAGTTTGCAGGACAGGGGAAATAACTGTGTGTAAAAAAAGTGATGCTAGTCGAGGTGATTTTATGAAGCAAGTTTCCCCTCACGTTTACAGTAAAGTAACCAGTTGTTAAATATGAACTTATTCAACTAAAACCTTTTTGTTGTTGTTGTTTTAAACCCAGCTGACAGCTTAAAATATCTGCAGTTGAAAGAAAAGTCTTACAGGTTCAGTACGACATGTTGGTGAATAAATTACAGTTTTGAGTAAAAAATATCCTGCAGTACTGCAGAGTTTAAGTACAATACCTGAACCAAGATGTTCAGGATTACTTCACTCCTACCTCGCAAAGCTACAATATTCCTACCTAATAAAATATAGTAGGCTTGTAGAAAGTAGGCTAGTTCAAAACATCTGGTATAACACGATTTGAAGAAATTAGATCATTACATTGTTTCACTTTTTAAGTTCACAAGCGGGCTTCCTGACCTGGAGACCAGCGTCTTATTTTGGATGTCAATATAATATAAAGAGAGAGGTGGACTTTAAGCAGATGTGTAAAATTAAGGTTTTAAAATGTGAAATTGACCTTTTTCCACATTTAACGGGTTCTCAGTATTCATCGTAGTCCAAAAAATGCGCAAAAGAGTTTCTGTGGCTTTCCGAAATATGTAAATAAAATAGAGATTGATTAGGGTGGTCAGAAGAACGTAAGATCCCTCAGTTGTTACACACCCACACAACAGCATTAACTAGATTTCTATTTGTGACAGGGGTGTTCATTCCTGTTTCTGGGAGATTCGCTTCAACATACATTAACGCAGTTGCTTGGAAGTTTCTAGCAATCCTGAAGACCTTGATCGGCTGGTTCAGGTGTTCAATTAGGTGTGGAGCTCGACTCTGTAGGTCAGTGACCCTTCAGGGACAGGTTTGGATGGCCCTGATTTACGATTTTAATAAACGTATAAATGCGTCACCCAAGTCTGTAAAAAAAAATGATAATTTAGGGGGCCCCCAGGACAAGTGTAGTCACTCATATTTTCAAGGTAACCTGCTTTCAAAAGGAAATATTTGCGGCAACTGCAAAAGTTGTGATAAAATGGTTTACCCGACACATATTTGATTAATTACTTAAACTACTTTTCATCAAGAATTAAGGTTTACCTGTCCTCATCCCCATCAATGGGAATAGCTATTCCAAACAGGCTGTTGACAGCAGGTGTGGGAAGCTGCAAGCCCTCTGGACTCAGGGGTTTGATGGCATCTTTTGATAAAAACACAGAGCTCTGGAGCAGCCCGTCGGGCCTCCTCTGGTTCTCCTCAGCCTGGGCGACGCCGGTGGGAAGCTGGCTAAAGTTAACAGGGGTCATCTGGGCACCCAGTCCTCCTAGCAACCCGCCGTGGACTCCCTGAGGCGGATTCTGCGGCGTCTGTTTTGGCATGCTCTGGGGGGCATTAGAGGCACTGGACATAACAGCAGGCACATTTTGCACACCGGGGACCCCAGCAAGGGGGCTGACAGACACGGTTACCGCCGGCTGAATGAGCGGCACTGGTGCCTGCTGTACAACAGCTGCAGCCAACACGGTCCCTAGAGCCGTGCTGATGCCCGACTGTTGTAAAAGCCCCTGAACATGGTCCGGCTGGCTGATGGGAAGCCCTCTGCCGTCCACGGGCTGGGGAACTAATCCGAGCACGCGAGCGATGCTTCCCGGCGCTGCGGGAGTCATAGCAGGTGACGGACCCTGGTTCATGAGCGGAAGTGACGCAACAGAGACCGTCTGGGCCTGATTCGGTGGTATAACACTCTGAAGAATCTGCCCAGGTTTCTGCAACTGTTTGCCTGGGGGAAACGGCTGTGGTTGAGTTGCCAAAGCAATGTCTGGAGATTTGATATGGGCATTCTGGGCTGCAAGTCCTAATCCCTGCAGCGAGATGCCTAGGGTTTGCTGCTGAAGCTCCACGGGTGGGTTCGAAGGTGCAGATATGTAGCCACTATCTGTATGAGGTTCTGCTGCAGATGTTGAAGACCCAACATGCACAGCCACTGAACCTCCGGCGGCTCCTAGTCCGTCCCTGTCTGCGCTGTGATCCGCGGCGCTTGCATGTTTAGCGTTATCCACAGTCCGGCCGGACAAAGAAGCTTCAGTCTCTCGCTCGTAAAACTCAGTGCAAGTCCACCTACCTCTTTTGAAGGGTTCACCTGTGTTATGGTCTAGTTTGATGACCCTAAAGCGGGAGCTGCAGCCACTTACTGTGGCAGAACTGCTAACTGAGGAAGTCTGGACGCTGGATGGTGCATTAGCTGCAACCGAAGCCTGGGAAGACACAGACCCGCTGACTGAACGGACAGCTGGGTTTATATGAACCGCACTTGTGTTGCGAGAACCAGGTGTGTTCGTAATGGGGGCATCTTGGGGGTTCACCCCAGGTGTTTCGGCCTCGTTATGTAGCGATTCGTCCGATAAACTGACATCACATGTCTCTGGCTCGAAATCTCCAGCTTTGGACATGTCGTATATCTCGGATGAGGACATGTCCTCAGTCCTGGGCTCGTCTGGGTCATCTAAACTCTCTGTGTCATCTGTGTTGCTGTTGGCTGCCACCTGCGCAGCCTGCGTTACGCTGGTGATCTGAAAACAGCTCTTCTTTTTCGATGGCATTTTGGACATTTTGACAGCTTTAAGTGTATCTCAGCACGACAAGAGTGCAGCGCACTCCAATGTTAAAGTAGCAACGCAATGTTTATGAAAATACGTCCTATATTTTTCAGTTAGCGTCACGCTAACTTAAGACTCCCTCAGAGCTCCGTCCTCATCGCGCCTTTTTTAGTCCTTTAAATCCTTTAAACTGAAACTCCTGAAGCTCCAAACACAACGACAGCTTTATCGCAGCTGTGTTTAATCCTTCCGAGCCCGTGTGTTTCTTCTCCGTGGCCTAAACGAAGGCCATGTCCCGGAGTGAGAGTTTCCCTCAAGCCGCTCTCGCAGTTGAAACTCTCCAGTCGCTGGACTCGCGCGACTCTGAGGTGCCGTCAGTTTTTAGCGCTCTGCCGTATTCAAAAGCACAAATCCTCCGTGAAACACATCGGATAGACATCTTGACACGTCGTAACGCATGTTTGCTGTCCCTTCCTGACGTTAACGCAGTCTGTCGGGAGCAGAATGACGGTTTGTTTGTCGGTCTGTTTGCTGTCAGTCCAAATCTCGAGCTAACGGCTTCGCTTCCTTTGCTCTACACAAGATGGCTACGTAACACGCACGCTGCTCTATTGATGGACTGCGCACAAGCGTACGTAACTCAGTCGAGAATACCAACCACTACACATTATTCGTGGTTGTGTTTTTTTTTTAAACGAGTGCCAGGGGAACATTTTCCTTTTTATAAGAAAAATGCCCCTTTTATAGACTTACACTCTATTTATTTACAAAACATTAGCTTTTCTATACTTTTTGTATATTATTTATTTATTATACAATTACACTTTTAAACAAAAAAGGCCACTAACGCTATCTATTTTTTTTTTATTATTATTATTATTTATTATATAATAATAAAAAAACTCGCTATATTGCTCTTTTGTCGATTTGGATTTCTCTCATCGTCCTCATTTGTAAGTTGCTTCAAGAAAAAGAAGTGTCTGTTAAATTAATAAAAAATGAATATTTATTTCCCCACAACAATTATACTATATTATTAATATTACACAGCTGCTTTATTTACATATCTTACTTTTCAACCTGTGTTCTTGATGTCCAAATGGTAATTTACTGCTAGTTAGCTATTTTAGACGAGGGGATTTTTCAAGTGGTTTTAGGTAAATTTTCGAAACGAGACTGGACACAACCAAATAGTTTTATGTTGAAAACAGTTATGACTGTATAATACTGAACAGGCTTGCTATGCCACCTTTAACAGGCATTTTAACAAAATATTATTTATATATATATATATATATATAAATGTTCTACTGAAGTTCTTCTAATATTTTTTTACTTAATGCATAACAATTTATTTTGTTAATTTTTTGCCTAGTCATGCTTCAAGTGTTT
Source organism: Enteromius fasciolatus (assembly GCA_032361145.1). Taxonomy (NCBI): domain Eukaryota; kingdom Metazoa; phylum Chordata; class Actinopteri; order Cypriniformes; family Cyprinidae; genus Enteromius; species Enteromius fasciolatus. The sequence goes on from JAUMHR010000082.1 coordinate 12,821,351, forward strand.
CTAGCAAAATCATGTTACAAAACACAGATTCTTCTTTGTTTAGCCTTTCGGAAAAAGTTCACGCAGGGGGCGAGAAGGAATGCAGCTAGTGTAGACAGAAACATCTTTGCTGGAGTTTGTTTATTAGTTTAGGTCATTATTTTAGGCATGAGTCTATTCCAATAAGTAAGGGAGGCTGTGTTTGTTTTGCTTTTGAGTTCACCCAATCCAAACAGCAGTGAAAAGTGCACTACATACTGAAAGAAATACTTTTTACAGTAGAAAATTCTAATGCAGCTTTCTAAAAATGGGTTGATTTAGTAATAGTAGACGTGAAAGAGATTATCAGGCCTACAGTTTTATAAAAAACGCAAAACATCAACAAAAGTCCCTTCGGAATTCAGAGTGTCACTCAGAAGTTACACAACATATGGTTGTTTATTGTATTTGCCCCGGCCCCGCGTGGTGAATGGGACACGCTTGTTATTTTAGCTGGCTGCATTTATGTGTCCAAGTACTAAAAGCAGTTTGCATTTTAAAATACTTTGAATCAATCTTCTGAAGACAGGTGCTATTTGTCATGTCCAGACATAGAGACGTTTTTTGTTTTTACGGACTGGACGCTGTGTGAACACGCTCTGCGGTTTCGTCCAGTTCATACAGCTTCTCTGAGAAAAAAAAGGGTTTGAGGGAATTTCTCTAAATTTAAAATCTAAACGAGAAGTTGCTTTTTTTGAGAGAGTGGGAGAGTTTCTGAGAACAGTCAAGTTCATTCTGGCACGGAGGAGCCAAAGTAGGTAAATCTGGACTTTAAAATAATACTAAGCTGGATATTCGTTCTGTCAGTAGAATAAACTTTTGAATGAAAGATTTTGAGAGTGTGAACAGTGTTGGAGGTAACGCGGTGTGTAATGAGATTACTTTTCCAAGTAACTAGAAAAGTAACACATTACTTTTTTTTTTTTTTAATTTGCAACAAACAAGTTACTTTTCCCAACACAGCCCAAATCAAACTGCATGACTTTCCAGGCCAAGCCATGTCTCAGATCTCTTTTGATCATTTTGCTTCGGGTTAGTTTTAAAAAACTTTCTAGGGTTCACCTTGCTCATTTCCTAAGTCAAGTCACATCTTGATTCCAGGTCTCCAGTTTCATAGACTGACCTGAAAACGGTGTCGGTGTAAGCATAAAATTACAATAAAAGTATCTTTGGAAAGGTTCACTGATCTGACACGCAAGGAGTAATTCCATACTTGAAAAAGAGTGTGATTTATTAAAAACTAGTTCAAAGAAACAAAACAAATCTTGAAGTTGTTGGCGGTTACTGTTTTTTAATGCTGTGCAAATCTATTCATGAAAAATCTCATTATATGAATTTTTACAAATACAATATTATATTTTTTAATAGCTGTTGGGTAAACAACAGTGGTTGGTATAGTTTACCTTATGTTATTGTATTCCTTAATGTAAAATATTTGCTCTTTCGTAAACTATTTTGGGCTTCTATTTTACTTTTAACATAACCTAAAAACAGCACTAATCTGCATCAATACAAACCTAATCCACAAGAGGTCGTCAGCGCAGCATGGATGCAATCGGGCATCATTTTGTACTTGGAGAAATTGTGTAACATAATCTCCACTGAACAAAACGTGCTTTCGTTAAGAGTGACACAAATCTGTAACATCTCAGCTAGCCTACTTTGTAAATATTTGCACTGCATGCTCAAGATTCTGGGAAATTACCGCGTTTTGTATTTTCTACCGTCACTTTTGTAAATATTTGGTCCAAAATATTTGCACACTTCTGCGAGAGAGTGCTGCAAGAGCTGTATTGGAAGTCTCTTGGATGCTGCTTTAGCTGTACTTATAACGCGGACACTGTTTTTGTGCCAGCCAGTAATATGCACAAATTAATTAATAAATATGTATGTATCAAGTGTATGTACATAGAAATAAATTGATTTATTTTCTGGCATCTGAAGAGGAGTCTTTAAGCAGACAAATTAATGTTGGAATAAACACATTTACACAACAGTTACATCTACTACTATACTAGAGGCTGAGAGCATGCATAATTTAATCTGACTTTTATGCAGCATTATGTCTTGACAATGAATTATGAGCTGGCCTCAACTTGGCTGTGTCAACTTATGAATATGATTTTTTTTAAATGGCATTACGTGATTTGTCCACAAGAGGTCAGAAGAGGCTATGATTTATGTGGTGACAAACAACAAATCCAATGTTGTCAAACTGACAAATGTATTTGATCAGGTTTCATTATATGTTACATACAGGTGCATACAAAACAGAAGCATATGTGATCCGTAAAATTCAGTTCCCTTGTTTCCTCCTTACAGCGTATGGGTTGCCAGGTTTTTAAAAAAAGGACCTCACAATTGCAACTTAAAAATAGAGCGACAAATACCGCGGACTTGGCAACACTGCGAAGTTGCGCATGCGCTGTGAAGGGCCTGACCAGATACCTTATTTCCCTACTGTGATGCTAATCTGAAATTTAATCAATTGTTATTTGATCTGACCCCAAAATATCACTGACTTTGAGACTTTGTGTTGCAGTTAACTTGAATCACTGCTATCACGAGAACCGAGGAGCTTAATAAAAACAGTTTATTTAAAAAAAGAAAAAGGCTAAGTTCTGGATCTACAAAATGGAAGAAAAAAAAAAAATAGAGAAAACCGCTTCAGAGAAAGGCCAACACTAGGTCACAGCTGGAATTTCTTTTTTTTTTGCCATGTGACAAAACCAGAGCTTTGAAAACTGCTTTTGATCTGAACAACACTGAACGTTTGGTCCTGGAAGTGAAGTAAAATATGCGGTACAAAGCAAAAGTAAATTGAAATAGTAGTCCCAGCATCGTGGGTAAAAAGGTATTGTTGTTTCGTACATATACTGCACACATCTACTAACTTTGTCATACAAAACGTGGCTTCTTAAGGCACACCGTCCAATCAGAACTCGTATTAATCCGCGCGTGCGGCTTTGTCCTAATGGATCGCAGCCTAAGCGAGCCTGCGCGGAGGGATATTTGAGGGACTACACCCAGAGTCTCCTTTCAGCCGGGACTCTCTACTGCTCAAACTCTCATTAGAGAAGGGGGCGTGCGGGACATCCAAATATACGGTAACCGCGCACTGAGGACGCACGAAACTGTCAGTCCCGTCTTTTTAAGGATAGCTTGCGAGCGTTTGAAAGCCGAAGGCAAACATGTCATGGCAGAGCTATGTGGATAACCTGATGTCGGATGGCAGCTGCCAGGACTGCGCCATTGTTGGGTGCAGCTCGGACTCTAAATACGTGTGGGCATCGACGGAGGGGGGCACATTCGCAAACATCACGGTAAATCAACGTTATTAACTGCACTCTTTATGCTGCCTTTAGTGGAGGACTGAAAACTGTGTCTGTGTTTCAATAACTAGTATGCTGCCTATCTAGACCGCGTGTTTGGTCAGTACAGGCGCGGAGTCGGAGTGCCGCTTTAAATCGCGATTAATTTGAAATTAGCACCTAAATGTGAAGCCCTGTGCAAAAGGCGATGTCTAATTTACATCGCGTAAAGCAAAGCGGGATTTTAAACGCTTTGGTGTAAAACGCGCCAAAATGCTTAAGTGCTGTCTTCGTAGGAGACTCCCGAGGGTTTGGGACACAGCCAGGGTTTCGATCAACCTGTCAGTTTATTAGAAATCCAGGGCCTGAATGGGAATGAAAACCAGCACGACGCTAGCTGACTAAACAAACAAAAAAAACGTTTGGAGATATTTTTGTTCGCACAGAATTGAGCGTCTTTATTTATTTGGGCTAAGTCTGTGACTAGAACATATAGGTTACCTGGTTGTTTGGCGAAAAATAATTTTAGTGATTTTAAAACTAAAGGGTCGAGTGTTAAAGTCCAGGTTAGGGTGGTGCAAATGCTTTAAAGTTTCAGTCATAAAGAGAACAGATTCGAAAATCACCAGACTACGTAAACCAGTTACGTACGTAAAAATACGCGTCATTTAGCCGCGGAATGTGCGTAACGTCATTCCAGAATACGGGGTTTTCGTAGTCCCCGCCCTCTTCCCGTTGTCCAAGATGGCGCTCCATAAATCTAACACTTATTCTCACACCGACCTTTATTTTTTCCAGGTTAATGTTCTGCGTTTGTAGGTTTACTTTTGCGATATGTGGGATAATCATTCTATTAACGGGTTTATAGAGAGAGTTCACCCAACATTGTTCACAACATGTTCTTTCATACCTTTAGATGTGATTTATTGTATGAACAAAAACACTAACACCTTTCTTAGAATGTCATTGTGTTCTACAGAAGAAAGGTGGACGTGTAGGTACTTGTTTTTTTTTTTTGTTTTTTTTTTTTGCTGAGCTAGTCTACAGCAACAGATAAACAACTTGCATATTTAAAGGGATAGTTCACCTAAAAATGAAAATGTTCAGAATTTACAGATTCAGGTTCTTCCAGTTTTTCTTTGTTGAACACCAAAAAAAAAGGATATTTCGAAGAATGTTGATAACCAAACAGTTGACATCCTTTTTTTATTTTTTTTCATTGGCTACCGTCAACTTTTTGGTTACTCGCATTTTTGCAAAAGCAGACAAAAGAAACTCATACAGGTTTTGAACGACTCGAAGGCTCGTAAACTTTCCATATTATGTAAAGGTTATATAGTAGTGTATATATTGCAAGGCTCATTTGGTTATGAAAAACCTGGAAGTATTTGGAAATTACGGTAACCGTAGTCCTGCACTTCTTTTGTGAATTCAGTTTTAAAATATATTCCATTAGCAAAAAATTGGTACTTTTGCTGAGAGTAGTAATGTTTAAGTTTGGCAGCTTCTGTCAGTCGTATGGGTTTGGACTGACGGTAAAAGCAGGAGGTTTTTCCTCTTAGCTTCCTGCTTCGCCATGCAAGCGCCTCCAGACCTTACTGGAAATGGCATCAGCTCGCTGATTCTCACCGAAGAGTAGCTGCTTTTAGTTTTATGTGGTTTGGCCTTAGGGGGAAAAACGACTCGGTAGATTCATAGTGGGCCAGTACAAACAAAGCCAGTCTAAATAACAATGAAACGAATAAGAAAGCTGCACGTTCAGGCTTGATCGGTGCAGGCTTGAACCGTTGTTTAATGTGATTACTGCATTCCAGTTCGAGGGTTAGGCAGAATGATTCCCAGATATGTCGTGCTGTAGAAGTTCCTCCTTTTAAGGACGCCGGTACAAATGACATCCACTCAGCTTTGCTTTTATCATGCTCCAGAAATATGCTTTGAAAATTGCGGAGCAATCTAAAAATAAGCCATTTAATGATCAAACATTCGGCTGTAGTTTAGCAGTGTGAATATCTATAATGTTTTCATTGTTTTGGGAAGACTGTTAGTCAGAATTGATTAGCTGTCTGGTTATCCAGTGACTAGCTGACTAACATTTCCTGGAGCCAATTTTTCGAAGTCAAAAAATAAACTAATTTCAAAAGAAATCAGTGTGATTGGGGAATTTTGCTTTAAGTCCAAAGTATGCATATCAAGTAGTTTTTTGGTTTTTTTTGTAAGTATAGCGTTCTCCATTTAAGAGTATACGCAAATATGGGCGGTTGACAACTGTGTTTAAATTAAACTAACAATTTTTATCCAGGTATGACCAGTGTAAAGTATCTTTTTACCCATTTGTCATTGGAATTTGGATTTGTTTTCTATTGTGAAATAATGGCCCGGGGCCACAACAGATATTGTGACACTTGCTAAATTTAATGCGCGTATGTGACCTGGTTATATAAATCCAGTACGTGCACGCTATTCTTTTAACAAAATGTGCCTCACATGCACAGTATAGGGGTTCAGAGGTTTTTCTTGTTTAACCAACAAAAATTTTGTTTAAAATTTTATGTAAATTTTAGTTTTGTTTGTTTTGTGTTTTTTTTTTTTTATGTAAAAAGGTGCAACATTTATCATTGCTCAGTGAAATTTTAGTGGACGAAATCCAAACATTTCAGTACCCAGTCTGCACGTTTTGTGAATCTTGCGCAAAGCTTAAAGACTTTCGCGGATGACATCCAGTCGTTTCAGTGAGAATCTGCATATTTGTGAATTTTTCGCTGAACTTTCTAAACGCAAATATTTTCAGTTTGCTGCACTGATCAACAGAAAGCTGTTTGGTTTGAAAGTGACTTTTGCGTAAAATCTGCTTAAAACATTGCTAATTAAAATTGTATTAACTGTTATGCATTTATCGTTACTCTTTGCGCAAAGTCCAGTCGTTTCAACGGTAATATGCAAGAATGTCAATTCAGAGCCCTCACAGTTTCTCAATTATTTTTGGTCATGTGATTTCATTGTATTGACCAATAGAAGGCTAATTCGTTTGAAAGTGACTTGGTGTGAGAAAAGTTCAAAACATCGCAGCAGTAGACTTTTATTTTAAGCAAAATTGAACTAATTTCATTGTTAGTCATAAAAACTGTCTGGGTGAGATCAAGCCATTTCTATATTAGTATGCACTGTTTGGAATTCCCTATGTAGATTTTTGTAATGCGTTCAAGTTGGTCATGCAAATTCGCCATATTGAATGACCAAAAGCTGAATGGTTTAAACGAAGAAATTAGTCATTGCTACATTGGAAACAGACCTTTTTCCCCATAAAATTGTACTAATTTTCACACGATTTGTAGGTGAAATCAGGTTATTTCAACAGGGGCCAAAATCCCCTCACAAATTGTTTATTGGGAGGAAATTTGCCATGTTGAACTACAAACAATCAACTACTTGTCACTAAAACAATGTCACCATTGACAATGTATCTTATTATTTGTGGAATTTTGCCAGTATTTCATTGACATGACTGCAGCTTTAACAACACCACATGAAAACAAAAATAGGTTAAAGTCGTGCCTTGGGCAGGTGTTTTCAACAGCTGGTAATTTGTCTTGTGCTCACAAACAGCTAGTTTTAACTGACTAGCCCACTATATTTAACTCTTTGTTGCGTTCTTACTGTGTTCAAAGTGCATGATGACATTTCTACAACTTTGTATCGTTAATTTATCTGAAATGAATGATCAAGCTCTTTTTACTATCTACCTGCATGCATTTGGCTGTTCATTAATCCATGTTGTATATCCATAAATGTACATAGTAAAGATACAGTTCCACATTTAATATTGTTTTATGTTTCTTAACACCAGCCCACAGAAATAGACGTCGTAGTAGGAAATGACCGTCAAGGTTTTTTCACCAACGGCCTGACCTTAGGTTCAAAGAAGTGCTCAGTTATCCGAGACAGCCTCTTAAGCGACGGTGATTGGACAATGGACATAAGGACGAAGAGTCAAGGAGGAGAGCCCACTTACAACATCGGTGTTGGCAAAGCAACCAAAGGTACTAGTTCGTTTTTATTGAATTACAAATAACTAGTTAGTAAAACTTAAAGGAATAATTCACCCCAAAATTAATTAATTACTCGCCCTCGTGTCGTTCCAAATCCGTAAGATCTTCATAACACAAATCAAGATGTTTTTGATGAAATTAGAGAGTCATCTGACCCACCATAGACGGCAACACTGAAACTGAAAAACAGAAACATTGTAAAAACATTGGTAAAGCAGTCCATGTGACATAAGTGGCCCTACACATGTAAAGAAAACAAACACAACATAATGTACTCGACCATTCTTCTCTTCTGACCGTTTTTAGTAGAGTATCGCAACGCATACGCATGCTTTAACGTATTTGACGTAATTAGCCTTGTTTACAACCGGGGGAAAGCACGCACATGAACTTGATCTGGTTGTTTATAGGGTCATGCAAACACATCATGCTTGTGGTCACCTAATCTGACCAATGAGAATAAAGTGTGTCGTCATCAAGGCTTTCGCAGCCGATTTTGAGCAACTGCAGCGCCTGACCTGTGCGACTGCTCTCGCGGTACTTTGATGGCACATGTGATCGAAAGGCGGCTGCAGCGTCGATCAAAGTCGGACAAATGATCTTACCAGAATGCATTTTGTAAGGCGGCAGCCGATTTCTTGCAACACCGCTTTAAGTCGAACACACCTACTGTCAGTTGTGGGGCGGGGCTTGCTGTTTTAGTTACAACTAAACAACCCCCACCCCCCAAAAACTGCCGCCTATCGCAATGTTTTACATTAGATACCATACGATGCCAAATTGGTCGACATCGTCCAACCCTAATTGTTTACGCCAAGGGGAATGTGCACACATACGTTGTGATATTCTCTAAAATGGCGGGAGACGTAAGTCAGGGGAGAATAGTTAAGTAAAGTGGTTTTTTTTGTTTGTTTGTTTTTTGAGTAAAAAAAAAGGTATTTTCCTAGAGATGCAAAACTGAAGTCGATCCGCTGATGTCACATGGACTGTTTTACAGACGTTTTTGGATCTGGGATCATTTTGGTAGTATTGCTGTCTATGGAGGCTCTCTGATATCAAAAATGTCTTAATTTGTGTTCTGAAGATGAACGAAGGTCTTGTGTGTTTGGAACGACATGAGGGTGATAAGTAATTAATAACAGAATTTAAATTTTGGGGTGAACTAACCATTTCCTGTGTAACACAGGAGTCTTGTGTAAATGAAACGTATGTATCTTGATTATTTTCCATTTTCTGGAAGCAGAAATAATGTTGATTCCAGGAACACATAATATACAGTTGTTTTTTGCAAATGAACTCTTCATATACTATATTTTTTTTATATTGTAGAAGATTTGAAAAATCAAAATTGTGCCTGAAACATGACCTAAACATTCACTTTTACCAACATAGGTTTTCTATGCCATTTATTAATTTATTTTTTTGCAAAGCAGCGTTTTATTTTAGCGAGTGATTTTTTTAGAGCGATCGCGAGCCTTGAGCTCAGGTATTCAGGAAGTTTCTGGGACCTGTTGAGGTACATTCCCTCTCACATGCATGTGTGTTTCTGCTGCTCTCACACACATGTCGCTCTGTAAATGTGAGGATTTCCTGAAATTAAGTGTTCCTTTATGAATCTCTTTCTTCTAGCTAACGGCATGTATTAAGGGGAGGAACTAACCTTGCTTTTCCTGCTTGAATAGAATGAATCTCAAGCTACAATCTATTTCTGAAAATGAAATCTATATCTCCAGATGAATATACTAACTGTTTGCTCATTGCTAAACTTGGTGACATTTATAGTAAGGTTTAGTATACTACTACAGCATTGTTTACTGCTTTATTCGGGCGGACATTTATAAGGTGTTGAAATGTGATTTAAGTGAATTACATTTCCTGTTTACCTTGCCAAATTATTTCAGCTATTTCCGAGAGCCCTACGACCTGCAACAGCAAAAGAACCAGACAAAAACAAGTGTAAAAATAACAAACCTTTTACTTTTCAATGTCTTCACTAAGGCAAGATGTGCAAGAAAGCATTGTGTGAGTCAGGGGTGAAACATGTATAGAGAGAAAAACATTTGGTAATTGGTATAAGCAGGATAATGAATGATAAATTAGTGTTGCGTTACCAACTCAGATGCGCATTAATTTGTAATAACTCAGCGGCCCATCGCCAACCATTACTTATTAAGAGTATTTATATAATTAAGCATTACCTAAGAGGCGTATATTTGAATTGCATAACATCTGATTCAGTGTGTAGCTTATACTGGCCAAAACATGTTTTTGAGATATATTAATCTTTTATTTATTTATTGTATGTAAATCTGAAATTGATGAGAACACAAAAATAACTCGTAAAAGTGTTCTGAGTAGCTACATGAAGGTATTTCCTTTAGGCTGCAGTCTTCCCTTCTGCATGCATGCTATCTCAAACTCTGTCTGCTTTTTATTCGGTCCTATCTGGCCTCGTTGATCTTTGTTTGGCTTTTTTCCAGAGCTGGGATTTTCCTGTCCTCTTAACTTCCTCTCTCTGTCTTTTTCTTTCAGTCTTGGTTCTTGTAATGGGCAAAGAAGGGGTCCACGGCGGCGGCCTGAATAAGAAGGCATATTCAATGGCAAAATACTTAAGAGATTCAGGGTTCTAGAGTTTTTTTTTTTCTTCTTCTTTTTGATCAAGTAGTAAAAGTTAGGGAGAGAAAAAGTCACCTACGTTCCTAAAAAATAAGCTGTGAAGATTTTATTTTATTTTATTTTTTTTTTAATTCCCCTTAAAACACATGTAAAGTTTTTGGACATCTTAATGGCAAGGAAGGGTAATGCATCTTGTCAACAATTGCATCGCTTTTAAAGTTGGGAATGTCACTTATTTTCTCCCCCTCAAGTTTGTTGACTTTTGTTCTTGTATTTTTTTGTTTTCTCCTTGTGTACTCCAGTTTTGGTTTTAGTCATGGGCAAGGAAGGCACACATGGAGGGCTGCTCAACAAGAAAGCGTATAGCATGGCTGATTACCTGAGGAAAGCTGGATATTAAGATGCCTCCGAATCCTAGCTGCTCTTTCAGCTCACCCTTCTAGATGGTTTCATCATCCATTGGTTTTCAACTTTACTTCCATTTTGTGCTACGCAAACCCCATTTCTTACCCATTAATGTCCATTTATTGAGTCACTACGATCCCATGGCGCGCTTCAGACCAAAAGCTAGTGTGAAAACATTTTGGGGAGTTTGGTCGATTAACCAAGGGCTTGAGCTCAACTCAAATTCCCATTCCTAAATCCAATCTAAGAACGGTCGACTGTATGCATATCTACAAGCCTGCCGAATGAACCCTAGTTAGGCCGGATGACATATTTAGCGTTTTGTTTAAAGCTAAATATGGCGTCTGTTCTAACAAATGTCCATTTGGTTGTTTCTCCTCAACTTGAAGTCAACACTATCTGTAAACGCGACACTAATGATTTAATTGTTTTTTTTTAGTCGAGTTGAGGGCTTGTTTAGTTGGCTTTACTGTGACTTTTTTTTTTTTTTTTCTTTTAATAATCATCAGGTAGCATTTTTTTCCCCACCATAAACCCTACAGTTGAATGTTTATTGACATTCCGTCATCACGCTTACTTTGCTAGCTTATGTAATTATATATTTTTTAATACATCTTCAAGACGACTGCCATTTCAGACAGTGGGTATCAGTTTGTTTTTTGTTTGTTTGTTTTTGTTGTTTTTTATTCAGTCGGACCAATTTTTTTGTCACTGCTTGGGTTATTTCCGCACTACCATAAATGCTAACCAACAAAACACTAGCGTCTGATCTTCACGTCAACACTTGAATCGAATTGAACCCGTACTGTCATGACTGTGGAATTAAATTGCCTTCGAGTCGTCAGCGATACAACTGTCTGTCAAAACTTGATGTTTCATCAAGTCCAAATGTTAAAGTGTGACACTCCAATCATAATGTGTATCCTGTGCCATAATGTAGAGAATCTGTTGTTATTGATTCAAACGAATGATTTTTCTGTCACTTCTTTGTTCGGGGGTTTTTAGTATCAGCTAAAGTTCTGGCCTTGTGGGGTATTTGTACAGGTGACTCGTTTCTTTTCTTCCCCTGTACTCTTTCATACATCTTGAATACAGTCTGATTTCATACGCATAAAAACAGAAATGCCATGAATTAATTTCACCACCTTGTTTACAACAGATTAAATAAATCTATTCCAACCCAGTCACTTTTTGGTTTTCTTTACTGTGTGTTTCTCGGTTTATCTCAGGGTGGGATCATTTTGTACAGAATTGGAAAATGTTCATGGGAAGCAAAACTGTTTTATTATATATAATTTGTCATGTTTTGCACATATAAGGGAGAAATGCATGTCACATATAAACATTCTAGGCTATCAGACCTGGGGCCTGTACCATGAAGCCGAATTAGCTGGCTAGCCAGGTAAGTTTTGGATTAGTTTGCACCAATCCTGGGTTTTTGGTACCATTAAAGAAACTCGGCTTCAATTGGTGTTAATTGCC
>JAUMHR010000082.1:12833328-12854067 GCA_032361145.1 Enteromius fasciolatus
TCATCATGGTACCAATAATGCCTGATTGCATCGGTTTGGATTTGTCAACCCAAAACTAATCCTGTAACTCTGAGTTTATTTAGCCACCATCATGGTACAGGCCCCCGCATTAGTTACCTTATTACAGAGTTACCTGGTACAGAGAAACAGAAATGTTGAAAGAACTTTTTTTGTTTTATAAACTAAATATTTTAAAAGCATTTATTTCACAAAGGGGTGGGGGCAGGGGCAGGAAACTGTATTTGTTCTTATTTACATTGGCTAAGGGGCTTTGAAACACTATTTTTATTGCACAAAAAATACCACATTTCCCGAAGGACCTTTTGTTGCACACAAAAATGTAATATTCGCTAATATTTGAAATTTAGAATCCCAAAACATAAAAGGACGATGTTAACAAAATATGGCTTTTTCTTGTTAAAATATGAAAGATGTGTGTACACCTCATGTAGGTCCCCTTTGGTTTATGTATAAGGTGCAGTATTGACCATTTAGCAGTTAAAATGGGCACTGCAGTCCAAATATAACATCTGTATCTCTTTAGACTCGATGCTTATGTAGGTTGCCAGATTGATGACAGAACAGGAACAAGCGCAACGGACAAGAAGTTGCTTTAAATCAATTAACTGATCTATCCACGTTTTTCTGATCCAGTTTGTGGCCTTTTTCACCACCTGGGGTGTCAAAATACCATTGGTTAAACAATGGGCAGTGGGCGGAGTCACACAGACCAAAACAAAAACAGACATTCCGAGACGGAACGCACATTTCAAACTGACTCTAGCTCTGCATACATACTATAATGTTTTATATATTTATGCAGTCAAAACAACTACATACAGCACTTTTAAAACCAATAGGTAGATGACAAATTGACACACAAACAGCAAAAGGTGTAGTATTTTATTCATGAAGAGAAATGAATATAGACTACCTAGAAACAAGGGTGAGCAGAAAAGTATATTTACAGCAAAGCAACATTAAAAGGCAACCAGACATCGTTAACAGTTCACATTGTGTTATCAAAAAACCCCTTCGACTCTCTACCCAACTTACTTCCTACTTACAGTATATAAATGATGTGTTATTACCTAACTACACTTCCAAGATCACGGCTCCGCTGTTAATGATCAAAAGTAAAGCGGTGACGTCAATGTCGCTAATAAAGTCTTAACGTGTATAAAACATGCAGTTGGTCGCGATCGGATACAGGTCTGAGATGAGTTTGGCAGCAAGCGCTAACGACATTCCCAAAGGCGATGTTTCACCAAGTTGGCAAAATTCGCGCAATTCACTTAGGGGGGGAATTGTGACTTATAAAATTTCGCTGCATAGTATTGCTGAACGTTAAACAGATTTGTGACGATAAACCGCGAGTGACGGTGAAACGTATATTGGGATCTCGCTGAGAGTTCGAGTTGGGCTAGCGGCTCAAGCGCTGGCCTCCATGTTGTCGGGATGGCCCTGCTGCAGCTGTACGACGACGGTCTCCACCGTGACCTCCTCCTCGCTGTCGGTGGTGTCGCTGCGCTCGTCATAGTCTGAGGACTCGGCGTCGGGATGGGACAGCGAGCCAGACATGGTGCCGAAGGAATGGGCGCTGGTGGATGCCAGAGAGCGCAGCAGGGGCGTGTTTTCCGACACTTCGTTGTCCTCGCCGCCGCTGTCGCCCGACTCGGACTCTGAGTCGGAGTCGCCGTCAGATGGCACGACCTTCTGCTTGCACACGGGGCAGGTCTTCTTGGTTTTGGTCAGCCATGGGTCGACACACTTGCAGTGATAGGCTGATGATTGGTGCAGAGAGAGTTAGCATCACACAGTGTGACAAAGCTGAACGATTACAATCCAAATCCTCTCGATTTAGTCAAATTCAACTGAATAAAAGTTATATGTATAATAAAACATGACCTCCCATGACTATACAGTGCACATTAAGTGCGTATGTATGTGCATATTAAATGTATTTATTTATATTCAAATGTCTACAGAAATTATTCCCTTTTGCACTTTAATGAGTCGTTTCTTCACATTTATAAAAATCTTTTTCCCTAGCATGCATTTATTTAATTTTTTTAAATTACTATTAGCAAAAACTGCCCTAACTTTGATGATTAGTCTTAAATCTGACAAGTATAAAGTGTACCCTAAGCATTTTTTACATATTAAAAATGTATTCATATAAATAAATATATAGCGATAATTGGATTTAAATTGTATAAATTATTATTCTGCATGTTAATGCCATTTGTGTTTTCTTTAAAAACTATTAAAAAAAAATACTTATGCCTTTATTTAATATTTTTTATTTATTAGTAACAAAAAAGTAAAGACATTAGTCTTCAACCTGAAAAACAAAAATAGTGTACCCCAAGTATTGTTTTGCATATTAAAAAAGTGTTAATATTTTAATATAATTTAAACCCAATTATCAGTAGATGTGTTTTTTTTGGTCCTTATATGCCTTCATTTATTATTATTTGTAATTTATTAGAAACAAAAAATGGATTTAATTTTAATTGAAATACATCTTAAAACTGGCTCACATAAATATAAAGTGTACTCTACGTACATTTTTATACATAAAAAATTTACTATTATATTTAAACTTAATATTATAAAATAATATACATTTTCATATTACATTTAAATTTATTTTAATACTTATTAATTTATTAAATGTAATTTATTTTAAAATGGTTTTTATTATTTTAGTTTTTTATTCATTTATTTCTGTCATGTTACAACATTTAATGTTTTATTTTATAATTTAGTTTAGTAATACTATTCATACTTTTCAACAAATTGCGTGTTGATAGTAGTTGACAACGCTATCTTTGGTTGTAACATTTGTACATATATTTTGAATCTGAAATATTTAATACTGATTCGGTAGCTAAATGTTTTGAGCAAACTAACTACCTAACTGTATGGTTTGCTGATTAAGGGCAGGACGAGACAGAAACTCACCATGTGAGCAGGGAAGAACCCGCAGCTTGTCGCCCTCCTCGTACTCATCCAAACAAATGGCACACACGTCATACGAATCACCTACGAGGAATCAAACAGCAGATTATTAATCAATATATTTAATAGAAGGGCTTCACACTTGCAGCACACGATTAATAAACGTGGAGCGATTTCTTTCAGTTTCTAGGTTTTGTGGATGAAGGAAAACATTCCAGGCTCAACATGTCCAGGAATTCATCCTGCCCTCCTTCAAATTCCTCCGGCTTTTTTCAGGTCTCTTTGCACCAATGAAGGAGCCGCTCTGCTGATGCTCAGTGTTTATATAAGCAGTAAACGAACACAAACTGCCATGGCTGCATGTGACCGTATATGGAGAAGCCCGTATCTGTCACAGACTCAACGGTTGGCTGAAGGGTTCACAGAGATGGCAGGTTTGGAGGTTACCGATCCACTGTTTACAACAGAAACAACAGTTTTTTTTTTTTATTATAATCTTCATTTTCGTAAGTTTCCCCGACGTCATATCAAGTAGACCAGCGATTCGCAATGATAGTAGTAGTATCCAATATTTTGAAAATGAACCCCTTCATTATAATCATAGATTTTTCTTTACAAATAAGTTTCCTCAATTTCCTTAACTAGCGATTTGTGATCATTTTGAATTCAGTAGATGTTTCCAATATTCATGATATATTTGCACTATTTTTCTGGCAATAAAAAGGGCACCTAAAATGTTTTGATTTTCCAAATATTGGCACGGATTTTCTAGGGGCTAGAAAATTAATCAACATTAAGGGCATTGCCATTTTTTTCACTATAATTAGTTGATATTTCTGCACTGAATTTGAGTTTGCACATCTGATGTATACTATAGCATGATATATCTCTAGATTAACGAGTCTAAAAGAGCCTGCAGTACAGGTAAAGTGCCCGTGACAGCAGCTGTGTGTTCTGGGTCCATTTTCCTGTCATACGACAGGAAAAACCCGCTCGCTCTCACTGAGCCACACTGCAGCGCCGGCAGAAGAGATGAATCGGCACAGCGGCCGGATGAAGAAAACCAATGAGTCAGCAGCGGCGCCATGAGCGGGAAGCAGAGGAAGGTGAACGTCAGGGTGACACGCACACGTTTGCTGGTCTTTCTCTGTGTGACGGGATTCAAAAGCCTCAGTAACACTGATATAGGATGAAACAACTGCTTGTGTTAAAATGATATTGGGCTAGTCTTAAACCCAGTTCGGGAAACTGCCCCATAGAGTCTCAGTGGGTTAATCTAGCATATTTATTTATGCAATCCTATTTAGAATGGGCTCTGCATTTATAATTTCCATGATCTCTGTCTATATATATATATATATATATATACACACACATATACAGTGGGTACGAAAGTATTCAGACCCCCTTTAATTTTTCACTCTGTTATTTTGCAGCCATTTGCTAAAATAATTGAAGTTAATTATTTTCCTCAATGTTCCCACAGCACCTCATATTGACAGAAAAACACAGACTTGTTGACATTTTTGCCGATTTATAAAAAATAAAATAAAAACTGAAATATCACATGGTCCTAAGTATTGGTAGCAAATGACAAACGTAAAGGTTTCAAAATTGTACTACAATTTTTTTTTTTCTTATATATAGTTATCATGAATTATATTGGCCAGGATCATTTTATAGTGAAAATCTGATTTCGTGACAGTCCTATTCTCCGGTCTAGTCATATAAACATCATTCAAATAGACCAGCTGCCCTGCTCATGTCCATATGTTTTGCATAAAGAAAATAAAGCCTATTTATGAACCAATTTTTAAGTACGCGCCCTGCTGGCATTCACTCCTTGCAGATAAATGATCCACTGGTAAATACGCCCGATGGAAACAACTACCGATGACCTTCACGCTGATGTGACTCTCATTTGCTCTGAATAGCCGAGGCGTAAAAGACGAATTGGGCACGTTTCAGCTAGCCTGCTGGCTTTAGGATATCTCGCACAGCTTTCGTCTGTTTAATGTTTGAAAGTGGAAACGTGAACACAGGTGTGTCTGTAACCCGACTCCGTAACCCGCACTCTTTCATTATACTCGGTGAAAGTGACGTGAGACACCTTCAGGAGGAACGTCTCTGCGTTTACGAGCGAGCTGAACAGGATGCTCATTCATGCAGGCACACAGTGAATGGTCAATGGTCACTGTGTTGATTTGGTTGTAAAATGGGTTGATGATTCACTATGAGGAGGTGGAAAAGCCTAGAGCTGAGGCGCGGGAGGAGAATTCCACATTTCTCCCACAATCTGTTGGAGATAACACCAAATACTGATGAACCAGCAACATCAAAATATACATAGAGGCCAAAAGGCTCATTCTTACTAAGTATAGAGCGTATATCCAAGAACAGAAATGCTTGTACATACAGGAAATAAGCAATAACTGGAAGAGCCAACAAAAACACTGGATTTTCCCTCAGACACAATTCAGACGCCCGTATTTAACAGGGGTCTGACATTTAAGTTTAGTACACATTAACTTTGTACTGTAACTGACGTTAACCTTGTTTACAAAGTCTATTTGTTTTTCAAATTATATATATTCATATATATTAAAATGGCTTTTTATAGTTGGAAATTTAGAGGAATTATGCATTTAATTTAAAATAGAAGTGAATTTAAAAGCTGACTTGATGGCAGATACTAGAACTATTAAAACCTCGTTCTAGTGAGAGTCTTTGCACAAGCTACTGGTCAAACAAGTAACGAATAAAAATCATTTTACACTACAGGCAAATGTTTTGGCATGGTTTTTAATGTTTGATGTAAAAGTCTCTTTTGCTCATCAAGGCTGCATTTAATTGATAACAAATAGAAGAAAATCAGGAATATTATGAAATATTATTATTAATTAAAAATCTATATTTTTATGTAAATATATCATAAAATGTAATTTATCTCTATCTTTAAAGCTGAATTTTCAGCATCATTACGCAGTCTTCAGTGTGAACGATCCTTAGATCCTCGCATGCAAATTGTGTTGTGGTTTTATGTTCTTGTTTTTAATTCTTTTGTTTCCATAATCATTTTAGGATCGTTAGTCATTAATATGGTTTATTATTTGATCATTTTTGTCATTTGATTTATTTATTTTTAATCATTATGTATTATGTTTCTATATTTTATGCTTCTTATAAATGTTATTGTTCATTGTTCTTCAGTGGCATGCTTGTGGGGTTTCATGAGCTGAGTCTGTATGAATAGACATAGACAAAGGGAAATGTTTATGGAAGCCCAAGGTTTATGGGATGTTTCTGTGAAGCAGTTTTGGTATAACAGTACATGTTGAATGTGCGCTGGTCAGACGCAGTGTGAATATTGAGACATACGCAACTAAGACGGTTCAATAAACTCGCAACACAATCTCACTCCAACTCGTCACATTTTGACGCTCGGTCAAGACCCTTTTGCGTCACTTTTTGAAGCTCAAGGTATCCCTTTTTAGTCACTTTTCGACATGAAGGGTCCTCCGTTGCAACTCTTATCGTTAATACGCCAGCGCAATAATTTTACATTTTATCATCATAATTAAAAGATATATTGTCTAAAAACATTGGCATTATTGCATATGTGTAGGGTGTGATTTTTGTATGTAAACAGTCAAAACAGTTTATGAGCATATAAACTAAACCCTGCTCCTAAATCTACCGTCTGTCAATAAAACACAAGATATAGCAGGCAGATACAACTACAATCATAATGTATTTGAAAGATATTAATATTCCAAGCCTTCTGATGCAAAACGATTGATTTGTGAGAGGAATAGACGCGGTCGCTGTCCGTGTACTTCCTGTCTGTGAGCGATTTCAAAAAATGCTGCTTCAAGAATTCTTACATCAACATTGGTTGTGAAATACTATTGGCTCTTGTGTGTCTCGTGACCGACTGCGTCATGCTACGGAACGGGAGTATATTTTCTGAATGAGATGACAGCGCGTGAATGTAGCGGGGTCATTTTTGGTGATTAAAACCTTGTGTTTTACTCTCTTCTTCACATAAACACTTCGTATGGCTTCAGAAGACTTGAAATGTGACACGACTTGTATTTATACTGCTTGTTTATGATTAGTTTGTGCAATAAAAAACTGCATTTACCTGTGTGTGTTTATATTGTTCATAAGTGGGTGGGTTTAGGGTAGGGACGGGGTTTGGTGCTCCAATAAAAGTAAAAAATGATAGAATAAATTATATATGCCTGCAAACCATTATATCAAGCCAAACAACTGAAAGCAATGGATGACCCTTCACGTCAAAAAGTGACTAAAAAGGGGTACCTTGAGCTTCAAAAAGCGACGCAAAAGGGTCAAAGTGTCAAAATGTGACGAGCTGGAGTGAGACTGTGTTGTTTACCATTATCACTTCATCTCTTGCTTCTGCTCTACTCTGGCTTTTCTCGGTCAACCTCCTGACTGACAGAAGACTGTTAAACACTGACTAGTTGTTCTGGATCCTACATATTATCTGGTGTGGAGATCTATGAAGTGTCACATGATCCTTCAGAAATCATTATAATACTGGATGCTGATTTGCTGCTCAAGAAACATTTCGGAGTATTATCAGTGTTGAAAACAGTTGAGCTACTTCACATTTTTGTGGAAACTGAAAAACTTTTGAATGCATTTGAATGTGAAACCACAATTTCTTCTAAGCGTCAGATCTTATTTACCTTTCTTATACTTGTGAATTGGGAGTTTCTTCAGCTGATCCTTGCGTAAGCGACTTCTCCTGGCTCTATGCCTGTCCTGTACAAACTTTGTGATCTAAGATTGAAGAGATGTAAAAAGTTTCAGTCAAGACAAAGATATTTGACTGTTTACGTGCGTCTTATTTGCATGTATATATTTGTTTATTTGTTAAATTACGCACAATCATGACTCACCATGAAAACTACAATGAGGATGAGGCAGATTCCAACAATGATGAGGAATGGGATCAGATAATATTCCAGAGGCAAACTGAAGTCCGGCATGAGAATCACATGACCTCTGAAAACACAAAGCAAGACCGTGAGTGTAATACTGCTTTTATACGACAGGTCTTATAAACGGACAATAATACTCACAGTATGTATGTCATGTATTATTTCAATATAATATATGAACCTTTTGATATAAGTCAGTGATTTTGGTGTGGAAAAACAGCTTGCGAAAACGTTTTTTAGACTTTGTGTGAACAGCAGACTTTCTGTAATGTCATATGACTCTTGGAGAGCCAACGCAGCTGAATTCATCAGATGTTTCTGTTAAGTAACCATTTGAACAGTGAAGTATTCAGTAGAGAAATCATAGCCCTCACCCTTTCTCATAGATGTAATCCTCTTTGAGAGAGTTGGCTGCTTCTTCACCAATAAACACTGAAGGAATGTCTATCTGCTTCAGAATATCCACTAAAAACAACAACAAAAAAAGTGACCATTAAGACACTAAACACGACCAGATTTGATTCTGATTCACTTTGATTCCTCAAACAAATGAATGTTAAATAATTGGGAGTATTTTAAAATGTAAACTAATATTTATTTTGAATAAATGTCAACTTTAAAAGGAATAGTTCACTTCAAATTATTAAAAAATTAAAATAAAATGAATGAAAACTAATGTTGCGTTCACACCAGACGCAAATGAAGCCTTAAGTGCGAGTGATTGACATGTTAATTGCGGCGCAATTCGCGCAAAGCGCTCAAGTTGAAAAATCTGAACTTTGGCAAAAATTCGTGCCGCGTTAACCAATCAGGAGCTTGCTCTAGTAGTGACGTGATTACTAGCAAACAGAGGCAGAATTCGTCAGAATCGTCGCTGTATGTGGAGGAGCTATATGGCACATCTTCGTACTTTAATATAAACAGGAATAAGAAGGAAATAAATACTAGATTCATTAAACCAAAGTTTGCCTATTAGATCAAAACTCAAAACCAATTTTACGTCATGTCTAACCACTACAGAGACTGGGAGCGCCAGGCCGAAGCCCCTCCCTTGACGCGAATTTGCGTTTGCTGTGAGGTGAATTTCACACGTGAATGAAGCGAGCAAACTCAAAAAGTGTCCAATTATGCACGAATAGCGCAATTTATTCACACAAGTCGCCTCTAGTGTGAACGTACCATAAGAGGTTTTTTTTTTACCCCTCCTCCTCCCCAGCACCACCTGTCTAAACCTGCTTGACTTCAATCCTACAGTGCATTATTGTCAAATGCTGTTAAATCTATAAGAGTTGATTGAAATATGGAAATATGTGGATTATGATGATGTTTTTATCAGAGGTTTGGACCCTAACCCTAACTGACGGCACCCATTCACTGCAGGGGATCCACTTGGTGAACAAGTCGTGTAATCTAATGAACAAACAAACTCATCTACCTTTTGGCCTGAGGGTGAATGCATTTTTAGCAAATTTACATTTTTGTTCAAATTTAGTAAGTTCAAAATGAAAATTCTGTGTTTAACTCCTTACCCTCGTGTCGTTCTGAACCTGTCAGACCTTCGTTCATCTTCAGAACGCAAATTAAGATATTTCTGATGATATCAGAGAGCCATCTAAGGGTATCACAACGCGACACATACGCTTCCTACTAAAACATAAACCTTACGTTCATGCACGTGCTTTCGCCCTCGGAAAGCACAAAGCGATTTGGAACGACACAAGGGTGAGTAATTAATGACAGCATTTTCATTTTGCTGTGAACTATTCCTTTAAGAATGCTGAAGGTTTGCTCCTCTACTTTAGCCTTCATCCTAACATTTCAATCCTAACAGTTATTAGCAACACAGGGGCAGAGGATTGTGAATCCCAGCATTGTCCCGCAGCAGAACACATGAGCACGTGTCTCCGCTGCATGTTTTATGCATTCGTGTGCGGGAACTTACGATCATTGGATCCCATGCTGATTAAGTCATCAGAGTCCACATTGTGGACAATCGCCGCCTTGTAGCCGGCCTTCTGCGCATGGAGGACCTGAAGAAGGACGAGGACAGAGACAGAAGCATTGTGTTCAGATAAACACGGGCGTCATACGTGCACTCCTTCCACCCCCGCACACAAGTCTTGTGTGACATGTATTGTGTATTCACATGTACACACTGGTTTAGTGTGTTCAAAAGCTTAGAGTTTCCCTCGAAATGTAAAGAAATAGGAAATGTGTGTTTTTTTAACATGACTAACAATTTTTTATTAAACCCATGTTTATTTACATAATTTTATACAATATATAAATATACGCCATATTTCATTTTCAAAAGTGTACAATTTGATTATGAGTAATTTGAGGAGATTATTATGTATGTAATTATTACATAAAGTAAAATTCAAAATTTACATTTATACACATAAGTGTATATTAGTATATTATTTATAAATATATTTAATACATAAAACTACTTCAAACCCGCTCTGATGCTGTACTGTGTATATAAAGGTGTGCTCTTGGTCTAAAGCGAGATCCCTGCTGTACTGGTTTAGTAATTAGTAAATGTTTGCGCAAGCACTGATAAGACATTCCTCAGAAACACACATCAATCACGAGAGCTCTTGAAGCTCACAGATAAAGTATCAGCTGTAGATAAAATATCAGAATGTGATTAGAAAATATTGCGAAAGATGCACCAAAATGTTATGTTTTTGTTTTTATCACCATACTCTGTTTCCAAACACCTTACAAAAAGCCGTCAATGATTAACGGTTTACTGCGGTAAGGGAAAAATATTTCCAATGCTTCGACAGACGTTATACGACACTGTGTTTGGAAGTCGTCCAAAGTCTCGCAGGTGAACAGAAACTGCAGGCAGACCTCTTGAAGTCTTTGCATATCATTTGCCAGCAGCATGAAGCGTGTTCGCAGTGAAGCGCGTCTTGGAGAGCGGGGGCTGCTTTTGCATTTAGGAGCGTATTTGCGTACTCGGACAGAGGCGTTTCTGTGTTACCCGTGCTTGTATTTTTAGGAGTAAAAGAAGGACGATTTTTATGTAGATTATGGATTTTATAAAAGTAATTTATAATTGAAAAAAACGTAATAAGAAATATATTTATAACCAACATTATAGCAATTTATTATATTTAATATTATCAAATTTGTTTTTTTTTAGTATTATAAATTATAAAATGTAAAATATATATTTTCTAATTTGAATTTATAAAACAATATATAATTAACACAAATTATAACACTTAAAAACAATAGTTATTTATTTTATTTTATAAAGTATTTTGTATTATATTTTTTGTACAAATACTTTTTCAGAAATGATTTATTCTATATAAATGATATTATTTGTGAGTACATTTTAAAATACATTATTATATACAAAATATATTTTTTAAAAACATCCTTTTATATTTTTATAACTTAAATACATCCTTTATAAAACGATTTGTTTTAATGGGTCAAAGACAAAAAAGGGTTTAACCATAAAACAAAAAAGTCTAATACTGCTTTAAATTGTTGTTTTCCCTAAAAACATTAAAACTTTTCTGTTTGAATTAATTGCCATTTTGTTTTTGTTTCCTAAGGTTTTTCCCATTTGTCAGTAAGATATTACTCATTTAAAACAATCAAACTTAATATATTTTAATATGTACAAGTCAGAATAAGCATGTTGTTTTTGAATTTTTACATACATATTGTGTTACGCTGAATGAAAATTACTTCAACCAAATTTTGACATATTATTCTACAAAGTCTTATATAAAACCTTAAAACTAGACACTTCACTTACATTTTATGTGCTTTCTATGGACATAAAATCACTTTTGTAAAAAATAAATAAATAAATAATAATAATAATAATGTGGACATCCGAATTTATATATTTAAAAAAATAAAAAAATAAATGCATCCATTTCATATGGTTTTGAGATATTTTCATAAAACAACCACACAATGAAGTTGTCAATGTCAAAAATCAAATGTCATGAGGTGCAACCATTGAAAAGTTCCTATTTTCTTGTATATTTTGAATGCATGTAAGCATCTTTATGTTCAAAAACATTCGACAAGGCAAAAATGTATTTGTTAAAAATAGCGTGAATTGTTAATTCATATATCTTTACATTTCTGGGGGAGAACTCACTGGACAAAGGAGACGGACAGAAAACAAGCACTCTGGAGCCCCACTGAAAGAACTGAAGTGGAGTGACTCACACACACACACACACAGTCAATGTACCAGAGCAAAAGCATGATGGCACAAAGTGCTTTATTAAGCAATGCTAGGAGACTAGAATATCATCACAGAATAAAAATGTACCTCTTATTTAGATAGAAATTACTTGATTATTTAAAAATGTTCTTCTTGTTTTATATATATATACACATATATATATATATATATAAATATATATATAGAAAAGGAGAGAGACACGAGTATGAAATCAGTTTTATTGTAAGATCAGTGTCATTTTAGTATAACTGATATATTATATTTAGTTGTGTGTATTTTATAATGTTTTCCATTTGTCGCGTTTTGTATGTATTTTTACATTTCTATGGTTTTTCATTTCATTTGTAAATATTTAATATTATTTTATTTACTTTAGTACTTATAAATTAAACAAAGTAAAAATGCTAAAAATAAAATTTAATAAAATATTTTTATATGAATTCAAATATTTTATTTTTTAAAGTTAGGGTTAGTTTTTTTTAGTAACTACAGTTAACTATAAATTTAGTTCAGCTTGACAAAAATGAAAACTAATAAAAAAAAATGTATTCATTGAAAAACATCAGAAATAAAATATAATACAGATATCAGACGAACAACTGACAAAAAAAGAAATTAACAAAAGTGTTGAGTGAAAAAAGTCAATAACTTAAATATATTAAAATACGCTAAAAGCTAAATGCAATTATTTATATGATTTAAATAATTTAAAATTTAAAAAAGAAAAATAATGAAAATAATTGAATAAATCCTTAAATTATTCATAAATACTACAGTTTTATTTCCTCTGCCAGCATACAGTAGGCTGTTAAGCTGCTTTCCCATGCTACTGGATGACTTCATGTCCTGGCACCGAGTCATGGGGACGTTCAGACACGTTACTCTTCGTCTATAAACACGTTTCCCACGTTCCCTGTGACTCTGGATCTGAGGTGTCTCAGATGGGCCAAGCTCACCTTGACGTCAAAGTTGCAGTCGAAGCGCTTGATCAGCACGATGAAGGCGCTGCTGAGGTTGTCCCGCAGCGGAGGGGGGTCGATCGGCACGCAGGCATTCTCAGGACGGGCCCCGATCAGGAAACCCTGAAGAAACAAACAACATCGATATCAGCAGAGCAAAAGACTTCCAACGGCTCCCTCTGCTGGAACAAACACACAACTACAACCACAGGCACCTTCGGTTCCAGACAAGGGTCCATTTTCGCTGGATTGGCCGCAGTCATCTAAAAGAAGAAACGCTTGAAGGTCGCTCTATCAAGAGAGACACTTCCTGTTTTTGGGCTGTGAAAGCAGGCAGGCATGAGGCCAGCACATGACCGAGGATGAGTTAAAGTAGGCCACAAAAACAGAGGAAGACACAGAAGCATTGCTTTGCTGAGCGTTACAGATGATATATGGTCCGTCAGCTGACATTACGTCATCTAACTAACTCTGCTTTTACATTTGTGATCTAATGCTGACTTCAAATGTGTGCAAAAAGCATCATCATAAAACCCATGAATGTAATCTTCAGTCGCTATATAACAATGAACATCAGTATTTCTTATTATGATGTTGTAATGCCATAATTCAATTTGTCTTTAGTTGTTTTTAGGAAAATAATACAAGCCTCTAAAAAGCGTAATATCGCTTTAAATTGTTGTTTTCCCCAAAAAGCCATTAAAGATTTGTTATATATATATATATATATATATAAAATATTAATGGATATACATTGAAAAAAATAAATAAAACTTTATTATACTACTGTTGTGAGGCCAGTATTTTATGTGATTTTAATAATAGGCCACAGCATACTTATTTACTATTAAATAAATACATTAAATATATGTCAAAACAATTTAAGAAATGTTAAATTATTAAATAATGAAAGAAATATGCAAATATTTATGCAAGTATGAATCTATAAATTACCATGCATTTTTAGTCTTAATATACTTTTTTTTTTTTTTAAACTGACTTTAAAAACATTTTAAATATAGTAGTTAATATTTAATTTTATTAATTATGAAATAAATTAAACAAATAAAATTAAATTAAAATAAAACAATGTTGTGTGTAATAGTAATAATCAGTCTAAACAAAATATAATAAACAAATATATTAAATATTTATTACAAATATTATATTAAAGAATGCAAAATGAGCATCCGTTTTTCATATTTTTACATTATAATGTTGTAATGCCCAAATTCACTTGTTTAAAAGGTCTTAACATAGCCATACATTTTTTTTTTACAATTATTTGGTATTATTCAGTAAAGAATTAATAATCAGCTATTACACTGTAATTATTAAATAATTATATCATATGCTGACTAATTAAAGAAGCCTAAATGCACTTGATTTTAGTTTAGTCTATAGTATACAACATTAATATCAGCCATTTACTGGAATCAGCGATATCATAATTCTTATTTTTTGTTTTCATTTTTGTATCTTCAGCTTTCGTCTTAATTTTACATCAGATTCTATTACTAATCTTTCTATTTTTTTTACAATTTATATTAACTTAAGTTTTAGCTTAGGTTTAGGTTTTATACATATATTTGCAATATTTATATTCTATTTAATTTTTAAAAACTATTTTCAGTAGTTTGAAGTAAACCTTAAAGACCAACTTTCATTGCAGAAAACCTAGTTCTGAACGGGAAAAATGGGCATTCCCTTCACCTGCTGATCTCAAAGCAGGAATAGTGATATATTGTTTCAAAGTGGCACCAAAAAAAAGCAAATGCAACCACAAACCCTGCATGTCAGGAAGTGGTCTAACACTACTTCTTGTTCCGACTGACGCCCTCAGCCCTTGCGGTTCTTTACATTTCTGCTTTGGTGACATAACACAGCAGGTTGATCGCTGGTCCAAGATGATTTACCAGCTCATGACTAGATTAGATCGGCTGCCACGCTCCAAAACAGAGAGCAGATTAAGCTGGATTTTCCGGCAGGGATTAACTCCCAACACAATATTTAGCAAAAATAGATGGCGATAAGCATATTACGTTGTGTCCAGCTGAGCAGGACAAAGGTGAACGCTGCTGCTCAGAGGAAATATGAGAGACTTTGTGGATGACCTCTAAAAATCACTTTGGGTTGAGCTGACAAAGAAGGGGAAATCAATGAGCCAAATGGAGAAGTGACACAGATGTGAAGTCGTTTTTACCAACATATCATGAGGTTTGTGTGATCAGGTCTGTGAATCAGGAACAGAAAATTGGCACAGTTCGAGCATGAAAAGTAATAGGGCTTTTTAACTCCAGAACTAAAAGTACAGTACTAAAGTAATGGGATGATCTTGCGCAAACTATTTAAAAGGTACTGCATTAGCACCAACGGTGGGTGCTAACAAGCCGGTCGACAGCGACGTCATTTGCGTGCGGCATTCAACATTAAAAAAACTAACGTGAACAACAGGAGCACAGAGGATTTTGTAATCAAAGCTTTGTTTTTGTTGCGACTTTATAAAAGAAATAAGTTGATAAAATGTCTACACCGTATATGTTTAAACTGCGTTTTAAATCTTGGCGGGTGAAGGTGTTTTCATACGCGTCTAGCCAATCAGCGTACACGTACGTCACCAATAATTCCTGGTACTTGTTTACTCTGAAGTAGGAGCTAATTTAGAGTTCCTGTGGTGCGAACACGGACAAAGGAGACGTGCGAAAGGCCCTTATAACAATATAAAAGCAAATTAATTCATTTTACATACCTGCAAACTCAGAAGAGGTCAAAAAGGCGACATAGTTCGGAACCTAACCCATGTAGGGTCATCACCCTCCACGAAAATGTCTTTGAAAATGTAATATGTAAACGAAGTGTTCTTCTAACACATTAAAAGGAAAAACATATGCCTCGAATAAAAAGCAATACTTTTTGGACAGTGCAACTCTCTTATCATCAGTGTACTTTGTGAGCAGTGGAGTAATTCATTTTTGCAAATGTTAATGTTCACATTACTGCAGAGGAAACAGAAGCTGCATTTGAAGCAGTATTAGATGCATATACAGACTGTGAGGCTGAAGTGCCATAAACGGAACCACAGAATTTCAAATGCATTAAAGTAATGTTTTAAATATTTTAGAACAAGTTAAAAAATATTGGGGGGAAAAATGGCCAGTAGATGGCGAGTCATTAATTAGCTCAAATGCCTGATTCGTTAAAAAACGAGGCAAGTGAATCATTGACTCACTTGATTCGTTGAAAACTTGAGATTCATTCAGTAACAAAACATCGGAGACACAAAACGTCAAAATCGTCAGCGAACTTGAGCAAAAACAGTCATTAACTTACAAATTGTGAACTTTGTGTCAACTTAGCTTACAATTAAACTATGACGACATGTTCACATGAGGCTGTGAGCGTAGTGCGTGTCAAAACGGAGCGGCTGTGAGATGAGGTGTGTTCGATCTGAAGCAGCCGCGTATTATTATTAAGTATTACGAGAGAGATCTATTCTAGACCATTCACATAAATGACATATCTTGACTCAAAATGGCGAATTTCGCCAAATAGCGACTAGTTTGCACGTACTATTCTAGGAACTATTACTAATACCAATAGCGAGTCAATGAATCAATGGACTTCTGGTGACGAAGAATGGTGAATTCCAAATGCAAATTTCGCATCGGGTTCAAATTGGGCGAATTTCAAGCTACTCGTGGTTCAGAAGTGACATTGGAGTGGGTGGAAATTCGTAACGAAAAACTGGACACAGGACCGAAAAAAAAATCCTTGCTTTTCGCGCCACTAACAATCGCACTTGGTGCAAATAGCTCCATAGGGATCAATTGTTTTAATTCAAATGCCTCGTTGCGCCCAACATTCGCAGAAAACTTTCGCATTCAGTGCCTTTATAGTAAAGACAATATTGTCAGTTGGATGTGGGTGCTAATATAGCCTAACGTTATATATTTATCGTTCTGGACGGGAAAGGTTTTTAAAGCAGCAGACAGCATGAGAGCAGCGCACACTTATGATAAGAACATTATCATACATTAGTGCAAATGTTAATATGGCTATCATTATATTTATCTTAGTCGTTACTGTTCTTGATGTGAACAGGGTTCATAATAAGAATGTTAGCGTTCGTTGGTGTAGATGCTAAAATAGCGTGTAAATAGAAAACACAAGGTTTTGCGAGACTGATGCTCCGTCATGTGACTAGTAGAGCAAACTTAACTTGCATCGCAGCCATCTGTTGAGAACTCAGCGTATTCCTGTTTGACTCGGATCCCTCCACACCTTCGCAAAACGCCTTACAATACTCTTCGTAAAAAACGCCCTGTCAGTGCTTTCTCTGGCATTAAAGTGTCTTTAGACTGTCAGCAGTTAAAAACCTTTAAAGCAGCACTATTACAGACGTCAAATCCGGTTCAAACTCTCCGCCTTCCACAATAAATTACGGGACATTCAATGTCGCACATGCTGTAACAACATTTGGAATTAGGAATTGCTTCAATAAAGGGTTTTAGCCCATTTACTTGTTGAATATCAGCCAGTTATGCAATTAAAGACCATTGGTTATCATCCAAACGTCTCTTAAAAACACATCTTTCTGGCTTCTGACCCCTATTACACAATCGTTCCTAACAATTGAGCAGTCACACGTCCAGCTGATTGTGTAAATCTGCAGTTTTGCAGATCTTCTCTGATGACATTTCTGCAGACGAGAGTAAGGTCTCATATTAGCGGAGCGGTGGAGCAGCAGTTTTGGGTCAATCATCTCCACTCGTCGCAGGGAACAGGGTCAGTGCCAGACTCACTGAACTAGACTCATTCACCACGTTTGAGAACCGGGGGTCAGGTCAAAACAGCTATTTTTAACTTCTAACCCCTTTTACACCACCAGGGTACTGGTAAACAATCTGGAGCAGCTGACTTTTGCATTAGCTCTCCTCGCATGCACATCTGGCGAGAGCTGTGATAATAACTAATAGTGTAAGCATGGGATATTTATAACACTAGAAGTCATTAAGGCATATGAAAACACTCCTTAAACTCACATGATTGTACACTTAAAAAGTTTATGGTCGGTTTTTAATGTGTTTAAAATTTAAAAAGTGTCTTCTGTTCACCAGAGATGATTTTATTCGAACAGAAACACAGAAAACAGTGATATTTTGTAATATCTTTGATATTTATTATTATTATTATTATTATTATTTAATTTATTGAAATGTTAAAAGAGACGTATTTATTCGAACTAGAATATTTTGTAACATCATAAAATGCATTTACTGTCGCTTTTGATCAATTTAATTCATCCTTACTGAATAAAAACATTAATATTAAAATAAATAAATAAAATATATATTTATAACTGTAGTAAATTACTTATATAATGCATAGCACCACTACATAAAAATACACATTTAAATATTTATTAATATTTGCAACGAAATAAGTGTATTTACAATTTAAGTTGCATTAATATTGAAATATTTCCAAATAATTAAAAACCTTTCTATATCTCTTTTGCATATTTTACATTAACACAGATATTTTTTAATCAAGCCGACCTGAATATAGTATTATTCACATTAAAATAATATTTATTGTTGTCACCAAGGTGATCTGATCAATGAGATAATTAAAAAAATGTAAATATGTCTATATTTAATTAAAATACGCCTTTTTTTGATGACAATCATTTGTAAAAACTTAAACTATGAAAGTAATTGGAGATTATATAACCATTATCATAATTTATGTAATATACATAATTATGCAATTATCAAAACACACATATCAGGCACAAACGCTATGTTTTACCTTTGCATTTTTAGTAAACCAATAATTTTGCAGACTCTAAAAGCGAATGTTGTTTGAATCACATAAAAAAACCCAAGCTAAAGCAAAATACGGCAGGTCATTCGGGTAACATTCGTCAATAGTCTTTTTTTTTTAGGATACAGTGTCTTTCATCAATGTAGCGAACTCACCTTTAGTCCTTCACTGGGCAGCCTGTAGCCAAATCGAGCTGGCAAGTCATCAAAGTTCTCTGTTTTATTGTCAAATGAATACTGAAAAACAAACACAACCATGAATTACTGTCCAACAACCATGTGTTTAAATGCTGCATATCAATTTACTGCTGCTGCACGCGTGTCAGAAACCTACAGCTGATATATCGGCCTCCACGGGCAGGAGATTGAGGAAGGCAAATATCTGCACCGTGAAAATAGTGTAAATCTGTGTGGCCGAGAGCATCAGCATCCCCAAAGAGAGCAGCATCTTAAGATCTGCTTCAATTACACCTGCAAATGAAAGGAAACCATACATTAGGCATCAGCAGAAAGTCCCCAAAAAACATTTCCTGTTTCTGAGGGCCAGTTCAAAGGAAGCAGATGATCAGATATACTGTACGCTGTTCAAAGCCTTCCAAACCTGAAACACAAGTTACAACAATATGCAAATTGCTAATGTTTCAAAAACAGAACTGACCGCAAACAGTCGTCCACAGAGCTGCTATTTGGCCTGATTATGATGCAAATACAAGGCTAAGAGGACCATGATAGGACCAAAACTTCAGCCTCGTCAATTTCTTGCTCAACAGCAGTTAATTTACATGACCTCAGTGTGCGACAAATGAAAAGTTTTGCGCAAGACAATTCTCGATCACAAAGATGTGCAAAAACAACTAAAAACAGCGTAATATTCATGCGAGCCCAGTAGTTGGCGACGTCAGTTTGTAAAGAAACATTAAGTGAACACGTAACTTGCTTGTGCTCATATTTGCGTTGTTCTTTTGTTTTTGTTTGTTTGTTTTGTTACATTTACACAGAGAGAATAACATGTCGTTTGTAAAACCTCTTTTCCAAAGTTTGTGTTTCTGATGCTACGTTCACACCAGACACAACTTGCGCAAATAAAACGCACTATTTGTGCGTAGTTGGACGCTCGAACATTTTGAGTTTATTTGCTTCATTGAATTCACATCGTGGGAGGGGCTTCTGCCAGGTAATTCCAGTCTCTGTAGTGGTTAGACATGAGGTAAAATTAGTTTTGCAAGCAAACCTTGGTTTAATGAATCTAGTATTTATTTCCTTTTTATTCCTGTTTATATTAAAGTACTGTATGAAGATGTGTCGTACAGCTCCTCCACATACAGCAACGATGATTTTTCCTCCATAGTTTCAGAACTCTGCCTCCGTTTGCTAGTAATCACATCACTACTAGAGTAAGCTCCTGATTGGTTAATGCAGCGCAAATTGAAAATAAGTCAGACCAATAGAAATACACCTTGCTTATTGGGTAAACTTGTTTAATGAAACAGACACCTGGGTCAGGTTAAAAAAAGTAATAATAATAATAATAATAATTATATTATTATTTATTTATTTACTATATTATTATTAACAAAAATTATTTAAACAATAACAAAAAAAATAACCGTTTGTTGTCGATAATCACATAAATACCAGTAAACCACGCCTATGTTTTAATAAACCACACCCCGTACGATCACGCGACACGACCAAACCACGCCCCCCTATTTCAGCATTAGGTGTGTTCGACTTCATGCGGCGCCGCAAGAAATCGGCTGCCGCCTTACAAAACAATGCATTCTGGTAAG
>JAUMHR010000082.1:12863996-12875138 GCA_032361145.1 Enteromius fasciolatus
TTCGACGGATGTCGATGACGTAGCATCCTCGAAATTCTGGCTTCCGAGGATCCTTCCTTGACATTGAGAAACGCCCCCTGTCGGCGCAGCGCGCATTAAACTACCAACTCCACACCTGAACAAAATTAGGCCCTAATAAATTTAACTTTCAAAGTGTTAAAAAGAAACACCAAATTAAGATATTTATGTTTGAGAGGTAACTCATCTTTTACCATATTAAAAATTTTAGATGTAATAATAATAATAATAATAATAATATGATTTAACGCTTAAGGTGAACACGAACGCTGCTGATAGGTTAATTCTGTCACGTGACACTACATTTATTTGCGTTAAAGCTTGTTTTCTCGGCAAAAGGTGTTTCCAAACTATTTTTTGCGACATTTGAAGTATCGATATACAATGTATGCGCTAAAGTTAAACGGAAAATATACTGTGTCGACATTTACAAAATTCTTTCGATAATCAGCATTTCCATCAGCTAACTTGATATCGTTAATAAAATTTAATTTCGCAAAAACTCATTAGTACTAGTGCTACGGTATTAGGGCAATTATGATGGTTTTAACCTAGAATCAGTAACGTGATGATATTAGAGTGCCTGCATCAGTATAGTTGAGGTGCTAGTGTTAGCATTAGTATTGGAGGAGTAAAGATGTTGCAGTAACAGTACTGTTAGCTGATTCTTGACTAACGTTAGCAGCAGAAGGCACAAGCACACACGTGCCGACTGAACGTACCTTCTTCATAATGCCAGTCTTTCTCTTGCTGAAGGTCGTGTATCTCCTCAGCTTGTTGTCAATAAACTCCATCTTAATTTTCACGCGTCCTCGCGTTTTCTTGCCCGGTTTGGCACCGGCCACCCCGGCGGAAACCCCTCCGTAAGCCGCCGACAGTCCCGCGTGAGATCCCGAAGATCCACCGACCTCCATCTCGCTCCTCTCCCGCTTCACCCCTCTCCTGTCCGCCATGGGACTCTCCTCATCGTCCCCGGAATCCGAGTCTCCGTCGGAACCGCTCAGCACAGCCTCCACCGACGGCCTGTCGTCGTATCTGCTCCCGTCGGGCAGGTTTATGGCAGAGTTTTCCACCCCCAAAGCCCCAGATGTGCTGCCCACCTGTAGAGGGGTCAACCCCGTGCCGTTACCGGAGCGCCCGGCACCTCTGGCCGTCCCGTTTCCCCCTAACATCGCCCGCGGTAGGTGTCGAGATCCAAACAGATCCCAGATCAAACCCAGCAGATCGCTTCCCTCGATACCGAACTTACCTCACATATGCTAGGCTAGGAAACATTAGCTCAACTCGGCAGACAAAACGCGCGGGATCTGGAGTTTGAGGACGGATAACGTTATATTTCTCCGTTTGAAAGCCACGATTTAGGCTGCTAACGATTTTCAAAATCAAACCTCCAAAATTAGCCCTTTACGACCATCGTACAAAGTTTACAGCGTATAGTTTCCGCCTACAGTCCATCAATCAAACCTCAACTCAACTTACGCCACATTTGGAAACAACGAATCGCGCCCGTACCTCAAATATGCTTCCGCCAACAGAACTAGTTACCTGCTGTAACGCCAGTACCGCGTAAATTACTCGCTTTCAACACATAAATGACAATATTTCAACCGTATATAACGTTTGATTATTTTTGAAATTATATAATTGCTGATGGCGCGCTTATTTAGGGAATTTATCTCACGAGGCCGTTCCCCTAAAGATCTACTTTCCTCCATATAAAGCGAGGCGATGTTTCCTTATATGGCGATGGCTGTCCATGTATGGTGAGTCACAGCGCTGCGCTGCGATTGGTTACGCAAACCTCTCCGACTTCGTGATTGGTTAGAATCTAATTTGGCCGACAGAAAAGGTTTACGTCATGCACAGCGAACTAACAGCAAATGTTCCTGGACCTTTAGACCCTCACAGTAATATTAACGACATAAATACACAATTTCTCGCAAGGAATGTTTTAACATTTACTCAACGGACTTCTAAAACCGAGAGTGTGTTGGACTAAGTGCTGAGTTTAATTTTAGTGCAAACTGACGTGAATTTCAGCTCTGTGAGAGCTGTGTGAACGATGCGATACTCTGGGTAACCAGCAGGCGAGGCTCTTACATTGAGTATTGCTTCGAGTTTAACTAAACTCAATCTTTTGGCGTTTCATCTGCTTACAAATACAAAAATACATGCACGCTTTTAATCAGCTTTCAGCCTTGTACAATCAGCTTTGAAATTACATCAGCTATATTGCTTTTATGATAGACAGCCGATTGCAACAAACACTTTTGCAATCAATATTTGGAAGGTTTTGCACTGGGCCCAGAGAATACAAACATTTTACGCTAATAGTAGTAAAGTAATATGTATTTGGCTGCTTAAATATCAAGGCGGTTTCCTAGGTTTTAACCCACCCAGTCTCATGATTTACTTCCTTACTGAATCCTCTTCGTCCCATGAGAGATACAAGCCCATGAAATAATCTCATGATAAATCACATAAAACTATCAGAAACATAATCTATTCACATTATAAACTAACAATAAATTTTATCAAAAAGAAAATGTCTTTACATTCTACATTTTGTTGGTTTTTCCAGATTTTCTTGTTATTCTCCACAGATTAGTTTTTTACACCCACATTTAGTTTACATTTTTAATTTTATTTAAAAAAGAGCATGAGTAGTTTTGCATCAAAAGTTCATGTATGACTTGCATGCTTTCTGTAAATGACTAAGCTGTGTGTAAATATTCTTACAGGAATCGCTGAACTATTGTCATGACAACATCACATAGTCTGCAACCGCGGGAGGTAATAACTGCAGATGAATCTTGGTGGTCCCCATAAACTGTTCCAGGAATATACCAAACTGACCCATGCATGTTATGCAACACTAGATTACATTTTTGCACATGAGCATTTCCGAGCATTTCCTTTCGGCTGCTACACACTTGTTTTGAGCAAATAAAAATGACACAATTGTTACCGTATTTTTTTTTAATTATTATTATTATTTTCAAAAACTTTACAGCAGAATAAATGGCACAGAGGCTATGAATGAGCAAAAAAAAAAGTGCAACTTGAGAGCAGACAAAAAAAATACAGAACATTTCTGAACGGAAGGTGCAAATCCAATTAATTTTAGTTTGTTAAACAAATGCAAAGACGTGCTGTCGTCCCTGAGCAGGAACAACCGGTCCACATCAATTTAGATCTCAATAAGAGAAAAAACAGGGAGCATTTACAGATTCACTGTGATCAATCAAAGTGTTCGATCATTTGATTTGCAAGCATTGCCTTGGAATACTAAGTCAGATCTCGAAGCAGCCGATGTAGAGATAGCTTGTCAAAATAATTTCAAACAACGTGGTGGTGCGCGAACCATTCCAGCCTCACCCATGACCATGTCTCTGGGGGCGCCGCCCGTGACGCAACGGTTTAAGTAACAGTGTTTGTCACAGACCATCGACACGAAACGCTGCAGAAGATCAAACGCTGCTCTGGCAACCATACAGACATGTTAGGCAAGAGTTCCATTGCTTATGCGACCCAAAACCCTTGCCAGCAATTTCCTGAAAACATCACTTCTGTTTCCAAAACATTATTGCCTTATTCTCATAGGATAGGAGGTCATTTCTGCAGTATTTGCAAGGCGGAGGAAGCATTCAGAGATTTCCATTAGCTAAGGATGCCATTAGATTACGACACAAACTGTTCCACCTAACTCTATGCAGTTCTGTTTGCTTTATCCACATGTTCCACCTATAAAACACTTTCCCCCTGCTAAGAAGTAAAATCTAGTAAAGAATCTATAAGCACTTTTTTTATAATTACATTCTGTTTCTACACAATCCATGTACGTGAAATGTAAAGCTTTGATTTACTGACAGATTAAAAGTTTTTTCTTTGTTTAAAAATGTAAACTCTGTCATCATTTACTCATTTTCGTGTCATTCCAAACTCACATGGTTACTTTCTTCTGAGAAACTAAAAACGAGAAGTTTAGCAGAATGTTCATGCTGCACTTTTCCATACAGTGAGAGGGCCAAAATAGCCCCAAAAAGCATAATAAAAGTAATTTTTAAAACCACACCATTCTTACAGAATGTGTTTTGGATTTCCAGTGCTGATTTTCTATGCATATACATGTGCGAAACGGACATCTTTGACCATTTCGCTTGTGTATTTTGCAACGGCACTCAGCTTTTTACAGACCATTTGTCCTGTTAAATTGCATTCTTCATAACTGGCCCCTAACAGACCAAAATTTATGGTTGGTGGCCATTGAATTAGTCGTAACCAATTGTGGACATGTGAAAGATTCGGGACTTTTTTCAGTTGAATAACTATTTTGTCTGTTGGGAAGATTCACAATATAGCTGTAGAGCCGTATAGATTATTTTAATGGTTTTCCTCCATTGATGTTGTTCTATTATTGTATGGAAACGAGCAACATGATATTAGGTTAAACTCCACCTTATGTTTTTTTTTACTGAAATAATGAGTTTAGAACAACATAAGATAGGTAAATATTGATAGACCCACTTTTGGGAGGAACTATCCATTTAAAAGTCATGCAGCATAATCTTGCTACTAAGACAAAGAGTAACCTGTAAGTGCTTTCAGAATGAAACTTGAGCAACTGTGTTTCCTTCTGGTATCCAGCTGTGTTGTTTTTCAGAGATTTCTTGGTCTTCATGTCACCCTCTCTGACCTTGTCTTTCATTTTCCAAAGTACAAGGTCCTTGAAAACTTAAGTAAACCAGAGAACCTACATTTTATGATTAATAAACCAATTCCTGTTTGAATCCCAGTGAATATGCAACTATGACCAGTGGTTTTCAGCCAGTTTTGTTTCAAGATCTACATTTTATAATGGACATTAAACCCAACAAGTATCAAAATTAATTTACAAAAGATTCATCATACAAACGTGAACTCGCATAAAACCTTATAATCAAACATTAATTAATTGGTCGATTTAAAACTGCTTTCTGACACATTTGTGGGTATCAGCCAACTAGTTAAGAAACACTGATCTAGACCACAACCAGGTAGCCATGCTGTGTTGAACATTTTAAACATTGTAAGCTGCAGTACACACATAAAACCAAGGTCGATCTAGATGATTTAGAAAGGGTATGGACCCACAATAATGGTGAGTCTCAGCAGTGAGCTGGAGCGGTAGCTCAAGACGTTACTCTGGGTGACCATTTCCAGGTCCACAATATGTTCTCTAGGTCCAGTCAAAGGCTTGGTCATCACCAACATGGCACTTACATTACTGGAGCGCTGAAAGACAACGAAAAAGCGAATCACTGGAGAGACTTCACTATGAGACCATGTTATAAATCGCTGTGATCCATAACAGGGTTGATGATTTATGTGTTTCATTATGTTTGCAGGTATATATTTCAACTATGTTATATCACCGTGAGCAATGATGGCAGTAAGTAATCTGGTGAATAATGATGACTATCAGTGAAACATTTCTACACTGAGCTTTAATCCTGTAACAACCTCAAAACATTATACATGTAACAGAGTTGATGCTAAACCTCCCCCTTGGAAAATAAATGGAATGGGTTTAGACCACTGATCTATCGGTGGTTTAGACACAAGTAGGCCTAAGTATATTCTTTGTAAGTCATTGTTTACACTTAAATAGCCATGTTCAATTGTTCAACTCTGTTATGGTAATAGTGATCACTCTTTTACAGAAAAAAAGTCTTGGCAGAAAGCAGAAGAATGCTAACTGTAAATAATCTGGTGTTGTGTTGTGCCAGCTAAGAACAGTCTACACTGATCTTCAACCCTAGGTATAAAAGGGATGGCTCTAAACATGTTTTGCAAAATAAATATCTTGGGTTCAAACACAGGTGAGTAGCTCTTAAAGTCTCTATCTTTTTTTAAAATTATAATTACGTTATATTATATTGTAAAGCTCGATTGTTCAAAGTTTTGACAAGAATACTGATTGTAAATAATAATAATCAGATTTTGTGCACTAATCTACAATCAATCCCTTATATTTTAAATGTAACAGGGTTGAAAAAGAGATGTGACAGATTCATAGAAAGGTATCTTACGGTCTTTGTCTATTTTTCATTATGTTTATATTGTATTATATCATCACTCACAATAGTTCAACTCCAAAGTATAAGTATGTAGGCTATTATATAAGTACAAATATGGCAAAAGTATTAGAATGACTGTAATCTGGTGTTGTGCAATATTTGCTGAGGTGTTAATTAGACATTTTTCTTAATTACTTCTTTCTTAAGTCCTGTATATCTAAAAGCCCGACCAGTTGAACGATACTGCTATTTTAATTCTTTCAAATAAATAATATGAAATTGCATCAATTATATGTTAAACTGACCAAAGTATTTAAAGGGACATTAACATTAGATGTTAAACTTTTAATCCACTTTTCTTTTATACATAATTTTTCTACAGTTTCTACAGTTATCATATTAGAAGTAGCGTTAATTAAATTACAGAAGAGCTAAGAGCAATCCTTTACTTTACTTTTCAAAGGAAAGTAATTCAATTATAGTAGTTAATTACTAAGTAATGCATTACACCCAGCGCTAGTAATCATAAATAACTAACTGCAAAGCTGTAATCTTACCCTCAGGTAGAATTCTCCTCCCTCGTTGCCGGATTTGATGGTGAAGGTGTTTACCATGTTGGGGTAGACACTGGTAGCTTGAATCTGGAAGATATCCGCAGGCACTGAGCGATCAGAAAAGATGCTCATGTACTTGTAAACAATGACAGGCGGCAGTCCTCTGCAAACAGTTGGTGACTGGCACCTACAGCGTCTGTTGATAGAGAGTTAAATAGTTGGATTTGTGTATCGATTTTTATTTGTCGCAACACAGAGTATGACGTCATCAGAAGATTAGACCCACCCTTCTCCTGATTTGACGTATGGCTCACGGCAGGGGTTTCTGGGATAGCAACGGAATCCTCCATGGTAGTTCCAGCACATTTCATCTTCTCCGCAGGTGTGTACTGTTTCACACTCGTTTACATCTATTAAAGGGATAGTTCACCCAAAAATAAAAATTCTGCCATTAATTCCCTCATGTCGTTCCAATCCTATAAGACCTTTGCTCATCTTTGGAACACATATTAAGATATTAAAGGGGTCATATATTATTGCTAAAAAGAATATTATTGTGAGTATTTCATGTAATGCAATGTGTTTAAGCGGTTTAAGGTGCAAAAAACCCCCACATTATTTTCCAAATACTGTGCATTTTTGTTTCTCCTTTAAGTAGCAGGTTCTTTTAATAAGAAAACATAACTTATTTATAGGTGCCGTATAATGCAAAACTGTATTTACTTTCTTTCTTGCTATGCCTGCTATGTGGGCTATTGAAATTTGACGCACTGTGAAACAGCCAATCAGAGCAGAGCTCAACATTTAGCCTCACTGTGAAACAGCCAATCAGAGCAGAGCTCAACATTTAGCCTCACTGTGAAACAGCCAATCAGAGCAGAGCTCAGTAATTAGCCTCACTATGAAACAGCCAATCAGAGCAGAGCTCAACATTTAGCCTCACTGTGAAACAGCCAATCAGAACTCAACATTATTCATGAACCTTCCAAAACAGATCTTTCCATTCTGAAGACAAATCCCAGAGTTGTAAATGGATCATTTATTATAGTATATCAATCCATTCTATGGCACCTTTAAAGGTTGTGAGTCAGAAGTGCCAGACAGTCCTTGCAGAGTTAAAATTGCTCCACCTTCTCTGGTCTCTGTGCACAGCCAGCATAGGCTACTCTCCAGGTTGTATGAGTCCGTCCTCCACAGATGCACTGAACACACTCTAATATTTGTGTTGAACTGTTCTGGAACAGTGTTGTGAATACAACCTGACCCCTGATTTCTAGTTATCTTGTACTCTTTTGTAAGCACAAACAAAGTAGTTTCACTTTCACGCCACACATTGCATCCAGCATGTGGTGGTGGTGTGGACAAGTCATAACTTTTATTTAGAACATCTCTTTGGTTTTAAAGTTTACTTTTGCAGTGTCAGGGATGTTTTCTGTGCACTCACAGCTTGTAAATTTGAAATCGCATCACTAAAAATCGTGCAGTTTCAATGAACTCCTTGGTACGGTTCTGAGCATTAATCGTGTTAGGATCCTTTATGTTTATGGAGGGTCAGATTACTCTCAGATTTTATAGAAAATATCTTAATTTGTATTCTGAAGATGAATTAATGCCTTATGGGTTTGGAACAGTAATTAATGACTGAATTAAAACCTTTAACGGATTGGAAAAGTTTCGAGAGTTTAAAGTCATATGTACAGGAAACAGTTACGCCACACAATGGAAAAGGTCAATGAGGATCTTCAGAAGCCACTTGAGGAGCCTGGAAGAAACTGGAATGTACCTTGGCACATCCGCGTCCCTTGGAGCTGGTATCCATTAGGACACACACACTGGTATCCGCCAGGCTGATTCACACACTGGAACTGGCAGATGTAGTTTGAGAATTCACACTCATTGATATCTGAAAAACACGAATGAGAATGAAACTCACAGAACGACACGATACTTGGTTGGATACATGGTTACTGTCAATTTAATGTCTGTGGACCTAATCTTGATTAGACCAGAGATATAAGATTATTTATATTTAATATATTTTATTAATATTAAATATTTTAATACTAAATACTAATTTAATACTAAACTATACTAACATAAGACGAATCTTCATGAAAAACAGTATATCAGTAGTCCTTTACTCCAAGGATGATGATCACAACTATTAATTTTCCATGATCCTTCCAATACAGTCTCATGAAGTGCCAATTCGTACTAATTCGTACTAATTCATACAATCGCACATTTGTTTAAAACCCCGTGAAGGGTAGGTTTAGGGGCGGGGTTAGGTTTAGGTCATTCGTACAATACGTAAAATATGTACGATTTAGAAAAAATCGTATGAGTTAGGTCGTACGAATTTCCGTGAGATCAGGTTGATCATTCTAATTCTAAAAGCACAACCCAATGATGAAAACACAGGGAAACAATCTTGTTAAAGTCACTTTCAGAACAATTTATTTCCAGCTGATGAGCAATAAATCCTGGTATCTTCCTTTAAAACAAATGCCACTTCATTTAATATTTGAAACGATCAAATGCAAAGACATTGAGATGTTTTAAAGAGTGGCTCAAATGTCCAAACACTTTTAGTGCTTAGTAGCTCTTAAAAGAGAGTTTAAATAGCCTCCAAATAGACACATTATATAACCAAATATAATAGTTAAAAATAAATAAATATAACATTACTCTTTGTTTCAGTTAGCCTAAGGACAGCATGCTAACAGATTAGCCACCTAAGACAGCATTGGAAACTGCCATTGGAAAGAATACAATATGC
Source organism: Enteromius fasciolatus (assembly GCA_032361145.1). Lineage (NCBI taxonomy): Eukaryota > Metazoa > Chordata > Actinopteri > Cypriniformes > Cyprinidae > Enteromius > Enteromius fasciolatus. Next base: position 12,873,407 of record JAUMHR010000082.1, read on the forward strand.
AAGTTAATAGAAGTAATCAAAACAAACCTTAATAGAGTTTACTTTATAACAAAATACCTCTCTCTCTCTATATATATATATTTATATATATATATAATTTATGAATAATATAATAATGCTTATTTGTCCAAGGCCCATTAAGATAAAAAGAAAAAAAAAAACACAGTTTTCACCTTGAAATACTGTTTGATTATGATTATATCGATCTGACTGGCTACAACAGTATAGTGTGAACATCGAAATTATTGTTGATGAAATTTGTTTAAGGTTTAAAATATCCAGGACTAATCAAATTATATTATGTACTTTGAAAAACTTCAAAGGTTATATGTTTAAAATATATTAACAAAGTGTAAAAAACAAACCTTGGCAGGAGACCGAGTCTGAAGCCAGTTCATATCCAACTTCACACTGGCAGATGAAAGAGCCAAGCAGATTGTAGCACTGCTGTTGGCATGGGTTTGCGGTCAGACATTCATTCACATCTGTAAAAAAAAACACACAATTGGACATTAATGATAGATGATGAAATTAAAAATAGGAAGTGCATAAGTAATAAACAAAATAACTGGCCATCGCCAATTGCGTATTTAATTCAGTCCCTTAAATATAACAGTAATAATGGCACTTATTTAAAACAACAGGTAGCATATTCCAAAACACACATCTTTTCTGCACTCCTAATCATTCTTGGTATGCCTGGCGAGGTTTAAAGCTTCGTTCTGGAGCACAGAAAGTGTCTTTTCACGCTGTGAGGGCCATCGTGGGTGGTCTGCGCTTATCTGCCAGGTTCGGTCAAGCAACTGTATACAATATCCTAAGAATAGGCCAGTTTTCTGTGATTCATATACAGACTATTGGATGTGCAACACGTGTGAGTGCAAAACCTCCTCATCCAAACAAGGCAGATTCTTCCTAGGCTCCTAAGTGACCTATTGGAGGCATTAATGGGAGAATAATGTCAACGCACAGATCCTAAGACCCCCGGGAGGCCTCTTGCCGAGTGTTTCCAAAGCTTAGCTGACCAGTGTTTGGGCCCTTTCAGGGGGTTTAGTGCTGCTGATAGCCAGTCTGGCAGGAAAAAATGAGGCAAGGCCTCGCGGGCGAAAGTTCAGATGAAAAACATGCTTTTTTTGCCCACCTCTTTGAGAGAGACACACCTGGAGTCTGTGATCACCCACATGACGGTGATTTTATTCCAGCAAACTGGTGTTAGATTCCAGGGGAATCACTGCCAAGGCGCTTCTGAAAGAGACTGGCCGAAATATGTAAACACTACAGGAAGGCGGACTCTCTTTTGCGGGAAGAGGCCCGAGCTAATTGTTGACTCATTTTAATGGGCTGAGAGATACATGTCCTGACCCATACTTCCTCAAACAAAACCACATAAACCCTGGTAGCTGTATAATAACAAAAAGCCCAGTCACTGAAGGGCCATTTGACACAAGATTAGTGTCCAAGAGCATGTTCATGAACTGACCAGCAGAGCAACGAGGACAAATCAAAATACAATGGTTTGCACTACACGCTTGTTTGCCTGGAGACAACGTTTATGGATACGAGGTTGAAAGTTTGTGAGGTAAATGGCATTATTTTTGAACAGTTTATTTAATAATAACAATTTACATAAATAAATAACTATATATATATATATCTCAGGCTTGTGCACAATTCAGAATTGAATTGAGAATGACTCCTAAATTCCAATTCAATTCTTGAATTTGAATTGAAT